>QLOM01005416.1:0-32140 GCA_003313785.1 Termitomyces sp. MG148
CAGAGGAAAAATGTGTTTGATCTGAAAATCGATGGTATGGTTCGTCGTGGGAAGTAGTATTCGACTCTTTTGACGAAAGGTATGAAGACGAACGATCCCTCCGACAATTTCTTGTTTATAGAGCTTGTTATTCACGCGGAAATGGAATCCAGAGGACCTAATACTTAGGCTCTTAGGAGAGTGGGCCATCCGAGGCAGGACACTCACTCAAGCATCGTATTTCTATTGTTCAAGCCCAAACATCCGCTGTCACTGCTCCCACTATCACTAGCAACATGTCACACTGACTATCCCACCTGTGAACACACACACCATCTGCTTCTTTTTCTTGCAAGCAGGAAAAACTGCTCAGGTGTGTGGAACTATTCCATCTAATCAGCTTAAAAAGTTTCCATGGCTGTCAATGACACTGTCGAGGTCGATTCAAGTGGCCTATTCAAGAACATCAAAGTGCTCACTGTCCGAGTCTTTGATCTCCATTCGACCGGAAACTATTTCTATATAGTTACTTGGGCTGGACCTCACGGATCCAAGCCTAAGCTCAGGCTTTGAGGCCGAGCCAGGCCTGGCACATCACAAGTTGCAATGTGCTCAATCCTGAGCGCCAAATATGAACATGAGGTCTGGTCGCCTTGTCCTGAGGTCCTTCTTTTCCAAAGCGCTGTACACACTGAAGTTTAGTCCCTCGTTGATCGTTTTATCGCTATCATCGAGCTTGAGGAGTCTCTGTGTCTTCAGCAACATAAAGAATCTGACAGTTATGGTGTCTTTCCATTATGGGTCTTATGTTTCGTGTATCAGCTCACGAGGTTTATGCGATGGGCAGATCATCTCTTAATCGCATTGTTAAGTCGTGTCTTCCAGTCCTCAACGTCTTATGGATCAGGCGCTCAAACGTAATCGCGTGTTTTGTGGATTAGATTGTTCCACTGTGTAACACATCCTACTGAACAAGTACTCACTTTCAACCTCGTAAGTAATCTTAGAATTCTTGCATGTGAAATTGGAGACATTCTAGAGTTTGGGATTGTCTTTTGTTCTTGTCCGACCCTTATTCACACATTTTTAGAGAATTACATAGATAATTCACCGCAATACATCTGTTGTCCATACCTCAAACGTCTGAGTGTGTACAGTCTGAGCGCCTCGATACATGGGCCACAAATTGCGGGTATTAAGTGGTCGACGATGTCTGCGTTGCGAGCCTATATATCCTTCGGGGTGTTGAATTCTTGACTTATTGCCTCGGGTTTAGAATACACAACTAGTATTCCTCAGTCCATGTATACTTGACTAATGACCTACCTAGAATACACAATGTGAGTATAGTATTTTAAGGTAGTGTAAGTAATGGTGTTCGTCATGGTTGTAAGTATGTGAGCTCACCCCTCAGTCCGTGTATACTGCACTGAGGGTATGTGTATGTACGTATGCTTGTTTATATAATGTCATTTAGTCTGTTCATGGATATAGATCATATTAATGGTTTGTTGAGCCACTTACGGTGACCCTGCATTCCGTCAGTTAACACGGGGGTGGTTATATCTGATTCCATTCAATTACCCTTCCGGACGGCACATGTTAGATGTGGTAATGGGGACTACGGCCTATATCCAGACGAGGTCACTGTTTCAAGGTTCGAGGTCTGCATGCCCTACTTCGGCAATGAGCTTTTGGGTTCTCCGGGCACGAAGAACGCTGGTGTGGTAGCTATTGTATCGAATGTGTGGGGTAGGAAGTATGGGACATCAGACTTTGGGTGACAGGGCTGCGACAGAATTCCTCTGTAAAAGTATACCTTTCATGTTTTCCTGCGCCTGCGATGATGGAGGTGTTTGACAAAGAGTGCGAAGGACCAGTCCACACATCTTGACCAATGTCAGAGACGTGTGCACCGTGGAAATGGAGGCTCTCTAGGGGCTGAAGTTCAATGTCGGTTATCATTTGGAATGACCTGGGAACAATGATACTAGAATCCGCGGTAGCACGAACATGAAGGAGGATGCGGGTCGAGAGACTGCTGTGTATTATTCTCTGAAAACTAAATAAGGTAAATTAGATGAGTCGGGCGGTGGATGGTTAGAAATGCTTACGTAATGAATAGATCTATTAACTCATTCTATTTGCATAAGTCAGTCAAATGATCGAATTGATTTGCCTACAGCACTCACAGGACCAACGAGGAGAACGATGGTATTTCCAATGGATATCACTGGTGATACATTGTTAAGAATAATTTCGTGATCTGACTGGCAGTACTCACGAAATATCCAAATGAAGTAAAGTATTCCGTCTTGGAAAAGAGTAACAATGAGAGGAGTTCTGGAGTGGCGAAAACAAACTAAGCCAATCCATATTGTAAGAATCATGATTACTATCTCCGTCGTGGTCAGTTCAGGCAGTGAGTGTAAGGATAACAAACATACTTATTTCAAAAGCGCTAAGTAAAAGAAAGTCGATAAATATGAGGTCTTTACGTCCTTTGATAGGATAGCATCCTTTCACAGATGGAGGAGGACTCCCATCTGCATCGTGCGGCTATTGAGGGACACAACATATTCATAGACTGAGGAATGCCTACATTCTATGGAATGCAGAGATAACGCTAAAATTACGAAGGCTGTGATGACGAAACACTGATAGCGTGTTACAGATGGTCGGAGGAGGAGTGAGACTGGAGCTTACGACATATAAAGTAAGGAGGAAAAATAAAATTCTACGATTCTTTACCCACAGCGCGTACGTTCGTATGATCAAGATTGCTGTGCATGGTCGGCGAGCTTTCTAGAAATAGCGCAACAAAAATCGCTTACCTTCCGCAATACAACCACCGAATGTGATGGAACCTGAAATAGGAATGAGAGATTTTAGGAGTTGGCAATGTAATCTTCTTACAACAAGCGACAGAAAATAGACTTTTACACGTCTGCATCACCCAATAAATCTCCTGACACGAACGAAATGAAATTTAGAACATACTTCATGTGAAAGATCCAACGCAAGGGAGTCTACGGAAAGATGACGTTAAAAATGAGCGAGAGACTCAGAACAAGCTAGGATATACAATAGATCATCATGGGAACATCGACGAAGGCCAGATATCGTTCTAGGAGAAAGAGGATCTTCCCGAGTCCCCAACGGGCTTTCCATATGTATTCGACCTAAAGACAGTATTAGTCAACGGCATCAATGGATGAGTGCTGTTGTTTTAACTTCCAAATCCAGGGTCAAAAGCCAATCATATATCTAATAGGTCTGGGTCAGTGATTGGAGGACATTGCGCCACATTTGAAAATGCCTCACCATAAGAGAGATACTGCAGACTATACTTGCCGTGAGTAAAAGTAATTACAGTTGGTAGAAATGCTGACCGTTCATATACTATCGGATCGTGATCAGTGTTTGAGCGACTGACCTTTGATATTGTACTCACCTTGACGATTTGAAGCAAGGTAGCAACATGAACCGACGAGTCCATGACAAGTAAAAGAAGTCGTGAAAGAATCGGGGCGTATCGTTCACGCTTTAAGCCTCAGGAAGCTGGTGTTTGATTGAGGGCGCCATGAAAGGATCATGACAAAGCGTTTCTCGAATTTGACACGAAAATAGCTGGTGTTTTAGAAAATGAGTGCGTTGGGTGAACTTCCTTATGAGCATACTTATGTCATCGACATAGTGCCATGTCTTATGGAAATAGAAACTAGAAGTTGATGGACAGGTCTAATTGACAAGCTCACCGATGTAATCAATCACTTTGAGGCTGTGAGAAGGCGGTTAATTACCGACAGATGTGGCCAGATGAGGATAACTTGACAGCTATGTACTAGCCGTGCATGCAAACGTTTCTACTGAGTAATGACGATGTTTCTATAGAGGAAGAGCGTTAGTTTATGACTCTCCCCAGTATGTGACCCAACAAAGGTTAGTCGAGTTACAGTTACCGGCTTGCCAGCAATTACTGATGGCCATTAAGATTTGACGTCGCATCCTATGTTTCGATGCCGTGGCGTCGGTGTTACACGGGACGGCTAATATCTATCTCTGGATACATACTCGATGCCTAACACGAGCAATGAACTCAACAGTATCTCAACAAGGATTCTCACCTTGTCCGGGCGCTGGCTATTGTGCAAGTGGAAAAAAGAATCACCTCATGCCATCATTTCATCGGCAAATCAACCATGTGACTGGAAATGACGTTCACTTTCAGTGGTCCGAGCTTCCCGGGGCATATGTTTGTTTGTTTTGATGATGGACATGGGAAGTCGTTGTGGGAAGCATGTGGTGTTCGACTCTTTTGATCTTATCAATGAGAAAGGTATGCTAGACGAAGGGCAAGCGGACGCATCCCGCAATTGTTTGTCAATCAGAGCGTCTGGCGATCGTAGCCTCTCATAGTATCATTTCCCCATTCCCCGAGCTACATCGCCACAATCACAGCATGTCTCCGTGCCTCCCGACTTACCGAGGCGCAAACGACCATCATAACAAGAAGCCAGAAAAAAACTAGAAGACACGCTTCCCGAGCTCGGAGTGAGCACGCAGACGTGCGATTCATAGAAAACATCATTTGTTCCAGAAAGTTCCCGAATGGCATCGACGTGCACATATTCTCCTCCCGTCCCCGGCTTCGACCGCGAAAACGGGATGAACCTGAGGTGCGGGTGAGATTTACCGCCGTCCAGGCTGTGACGCCAAGGACGGTCGGGTTTTTCATTGACATGCACACGATGCCGTGACGTGTTTGTCGTACGCGTTCATGCTGTCTTTCACATTCTGTATCCATTCCTTTATCATTCTTACACGACCGTCGGTAGATACACGCCGCGGTTTCGCGCTCGCTGCTTCCTTGCTCACGGCATCGACCCGACTCCTGTTTCGACCGCGAAAACGAGAAAACGAGACGAAATCTCCGATCGTGTGGGAGGTTGAGGGTACGGGTTGACAGCGGACCAGGTGGTGCTCGTGCTCGTGCTTCTCAGAGGTGAGAGTAGATCTCACTACCACAGGAGACCTCATCACTAGCCTCGTCCGCGCATCCACTCGAGGCGGCACCACCGTTACACCTTGTATACCTCGGTACTGCACAAACCAATTTCCAATTTTGCTTCGAAACCCACAAAAGTACAAAAACCACAACGAACACACATTCCCCCAAACACAAAAAACGCACCTCACGCCGCGGGCCTAACGACAATCACACACGACCCACCCTGCAGCTGCACCTCCTGCCCGGGCGTAACACCGCCCATATCCACGCCGCTAACCTCCAGCGTCCCCTGCACCCCCCTCGGGACCATAAACACACCCGTCGTCCCATCGGGCGTCACCAGCTGCACCTCCAGCTGCACGCCCTCGCCCTCGCCGCGTACCTCCCACACGACCCCAAACCACCCCAAGGGCGTCTCGAACCCGCCCTCTGCGCGCGGCAGGCCGGGCACGAGGTGCGGCGCAACGGCCCAGCGGCGCCCCTGTGGCGCTGTCACGCGCAGCCCGAGGACGTAGAACGTCAGTGCGGACGTGGGCCCCGAGGACCACCCGTGTGCGTGCGAGGTGTATGCTGCGTCGTGGTTGTAGCCGTCGGTTGAGCGGTATCTGTGTGCGTTGTGCGTCAGCGTGTGTGTGTGGGTGGAGGGAGGGGGGCGCAGGGAGCGCAAGAGGGGACAAGGGACGTACCCGAGGGAACCGTCCGCGGCGAGACCCTCGAGGAGCGTGCTCTGCACGGAGAGTGGCGTGGAGAGGATGTACCCCCACGTCCGCCGGAGGAGGTCGAGCGCCCGTGTGTCGTTACCCACTACGAAGTGCGCTTGGAGCTGTGCGATCGCGATCATTAGGAGGACAAGGCAGAAAGAGAGAGCGCCGGAGGCGGAGGCGCACCTCGAACCCGCTGATGAACGGGCTGATCGTATCGGGGAGCTCAGGCGGGACTGGGCCAAGTGCATTCCAATTCGTACGGAGGCCCGCGCTCACGCGCGCCGCCTGCGCGGGGGACGTGGTGAGGTTGAAGAGCACCGCGAAGGAGTTGGCGTCTTGTGGGCAGAGTGTCGTCGTTTGGTTGTCGGTGTACATGCCGAGGTCGTCTGCCCAGAAGGCGGTGTTGAACGCGCGCTTGAGGGATGTGGCTGCGGAGGTCCAGCGAGAGGCGAGGGCGGGCGAGTCGAGGGACGTCGCGAGCGCCGAGGCGGTTGTCAGGACCTGGTGCGTGGGTGAGTGGGGTGAGGAGTGGAGAGGAGGACGCACGCGCCTGGTAGTATATGGCGTTGCCCTCGGCGTTGTACCCGCCGCCGCCGAGCCGTGCCCAGTCGCGGAGGCCGGTGATATCGATGAGCGACGTGGACGCGTTGACTTTGTTCTCGAGGAAGGCGATGGCGTGCGTGTAGTTTGCCCAGACGCTCTCGAGCCAGGGCGTGTCGCCCGAAAAGAGGAAGTAGTTGTCTGTGTGCGAGTCGCGAGTCAGGTGGGAGGGCAGGGGAGATGAGAGACGCACAGGTGCCGATGAGGGTCCACATGTGGTACGTGTCGGACCCCATCTGGCTGAGCGGGGGCCCCGACTCGGGCAGCGCGCCGGTGACGGGGTTGATTGCTGCGAACATGGTGGAGAGGGCGTTGCGTGTGGGGACGAGGTCGTTTGTCGAGACAAACTGCGTCGGGACCGCGATGCCCATGTCTCCTAGGAAAAAGGTAAGCGCCGTTCAAGAGTAGCGTGGGGGCGACTGGGACCTGGCCAGACTGCGCTGTGGGTGCGTCAGAGGCGCGGTGGACGGACGACATAGGACAAGTACCGATCGCGTTTGGCGCCGTCGACGATGATGGGGCCGGCGATGCCGAGGGTTGCGTTGTTCGCCCAGGCTGGCAGGGGTAAGCAGCGGGAAACGTGCAGAGAATGGCGTGCGTACTGCCGCGAGGGGCAAACGGGACCTCTCGGCCCGTGTGGAGAGGGACAGTGTTGGTCTGGACGGTATACGCGCCTGCGTACCACACTGCACACACCGGTCAGTGGCGCAAAAAGCAGGAGGAGGGGCGCGCGCCTTTGGTGAGGAAGTCGGGATCTGAGAAGCCCGGGTCGGGGGCGTAGAAGTATCCAGAGTACGCGCGGAGATCGGGCACGTGGGGCACGAAGGAGATGGCACATGACACGTTGGCGAGCGTGATCTGGGCGTCTGCGTCGAGGAGTGTGATGGTCAGGAAGCGAAAGCCACCGCGGAGGGACGAGGCGGGCTGCGTCCAGTGGCCCGGGGCGAGCGGGCCGGGGACGCGGAGGACGCCGTCGTATGTGGTGCTGGCGTCGGGGAAGGAGGAGTCGTCCGATGCAGCGGGGCGGATGAAGGAAGGGGACTCGGTGAAGGAGAGCGCGAGGGAGAGCGATGCAGCGGGGGCGTTGGCGATCGTGAGCGAGATGAGGCCGCCGACCTGTGATGTAGTGAGTGTGTCAGGTGACCGTGCAAGGGCGGCGGGCTGGGAGTACCTCGACGCCAAAGTCTAGTGCGACCCAAGAGCCGTTCCCGGCGAGCGTAGCAGGTCCCGAGTTGTTGACAAGCAGCGGGGCGTCGGTCACTGTGCCGTGGGAGGAATGGATCGAGGCTGGGTAGACGGTCCTGGAGCTCGGCGCGTAGTTGAATGCATCCCATGGGCCTGCAGGCGCCCGGGCCAGTGCAGAGGCTGTGAACAGAAAAATCGAGAGGCGCATCTTGAGTGTCCTGGCACACTGCGTTCCTTTTTGTTAGTCTGTCATGAGATCTGCAGTACGCGGCCCGGGTGGTGACAGAGATCAATGGCTGATCTAATTAGCTTTAAACGCTGTCATACAAGACCCACGTGGCCGCAGTTATGCGATTGCCATTGCCGATGTGTATTGCCACCAGGCTAGCCGAGCCAAAATAGAACAAGTCAACCGACGCGGTATCTGAGTTTAAATTCTGTTGATCGTCTGGCAGGCGAGCGCGCCGGATGCGCTGGCACCCGATAGTGTTTCCTTGGGGAAAAGCCAAAAAGGAACATGCTATGCCATTTCCAATGTGCCGATTTCTGCTTGAAGAATTCTTCAAACAAAGGAAAGTGCCTGTTTTTACAGTGAAAAGCTGGCCAAGAAACAGATAACAGGTTTCTTTTACCCTTTGCACAAGCAAGGATTCCCCTCCTTGTTGATGAGGCATAGTATCAGGTCCATTTTAGAGTCACTAGACTCTGCCATAATGATGTATCAAACACTCTACTCAGGTCGCGAGGTTGCGTCGTTATTTGTTGCTTGGTTGCGCTAGCGATCGGCGCTGCCTTGATATCCATTATGGATGTGATGGGATGATTCTGCGTCGGATGATGCCGGCACCCACTCTGTGCCCATATTGCGGGACAAGCAAACACATCAAATTGGGTAGCACGGAAATGGGCCGACATCAAGCTAAGCTGATTTTTCCATGGACTCAGGGCATTACAAGGAGTTGAAAAATGCAATCCTGAAGTTTCCTGCAAATTTTTGCCTGCGCCAAATTTTTGGGATGGATCAACGGTTTCTTAGGGTAGTTATTTTACGCCAAATAATGTCAATGTAGCTATGATTTAGTTAAGAACAGCTTCAATATTCATCAGAGCACAATTAGAGATGGCACAGTGTTGCCTGTGCTTGCTAACAGCCCTGTAGGTCGTAACTCATTACAGCTTTTGTCCAAAAAATCTTTTTATCATTGTTTGTTTCTATGGACTCAGAATGATCAGAGTCCAAAAAATGGTTTAGCTATTTTTTTCAACTGCGCCAAATTTTTGGAGGAAAAAAACTAAAATTACAATTCAAGGTAAGTGAATGGTACCAACCAACTCCTTGTTTCAAAAGGAGTCGATTCCGATGGTTTTTTGAGGAATTCTCACGCTTTTCTGAACGTCCACATTTGGACAAAAAATTTTGATGTGTTTGCTTGTCCGTAACTGTATCACATCTTGTCGTGTGTTGGCTTGTTCGAGCGCTTCGTCTCTCGTTGCCAGGGGTCTCGGGACACTTCTAAAGCAAGTCTAAAATAAGATGAGCCTGGTCTACCGTTTTTGACCTTGTGCATAACGTGGCTTGCTGTTTTCAGCTTCTTTGTATATATTGCAGGCTTGATAAAACTGACTTCCTTTTTGCTAAGTCTTTAGGTCTGTATCACGTCCGAGACAGACGTAGAAAGAAGGCTGCAAGATCAAATACATTATCAAGAACCCGAACAAGCTAATTTTTTCTGGTGAGGCCCATAGCCTTCATGCCAACTTCATACACATACTTTGTGATGAACAATGCACGAGTAGGAACGATTGTTAGTAGCTGGGCCTTCCGATTCCATCTATCAGATGCTGGTAATCGACATTCAAGTCCGCAGCATGGCTGTAGTACTTAAGAACTCACTGTGTTTTCTTGTCCCGTCATAAACGTTCCTCCCCTCCTACTGGCCGGGTTAGTAGTGTCCCACCCTCGTCTCCCTCGCGATGTTTTGGACAGTCTTTGTGTTCAACGCGATTTTATTTTGCGTCGAAATCGTCGCATTTACAATTCTGCGACCACGGTTCAAGGAAATATATGAACCCCGAACGAATGTTCCGCCGCCTTCGTGAGTATTTATGTTACCGAATGCATCACATTGGTAGTGGCTTGTAGTGCGTGTGCATAGTGGAGACAGCCCAGGAACAATCGTTTCCATTCCTACTCCGTCAAATTGGATGTTCATACTGAGCCCGATTCAATCAGGAGACGCGTCGAACCTTTGAGTGAATCAATGTTCCTATGGCCCATTGCGGTTTTCAATGCAGACCACCGCGATATCATCAGGACAAATGGATTGGACGCGTATTTCTTTGTTCGCTTCCTCCGGATGATAACGAAGATGCTTTTGCCTATCTGGATTCTTTCCTGGGCCATCTTAATCCCTGTGAATTACGTCAACACGTTTGTCGGCGAGCCGGGTGGGGATGAAATGCATCGATTCACCTTCGGTAACATTGAGCCGACTAAGCAAAACCGTTATGTAGCTCATCTCATTCTTGCATATTCCTTCACTGGTACGTTCTAGAGGGATTTTTCACTATATTTTACCAACATGGATGCCAGCGTGGATACTGTACAACATTCGGCAGGAGATGAAGTCTTTCGTCTTGGAGCGACAACAGTTTCTCGTCAGTCCACAACATGCGAACACCATACAAGCGAATACCCTTCTCGTGACTCACATTCCAGCAAAGGAATTATCAGAGGAAACTCTTTACAATACCTTCGATTGTTTTCCTGGTGGTGTGAAGAAAATCTGGATCAATAGGTAGGCACTCCAAAAAACCCTGATTTGGTACCCCTAATCACTGTATCTCAGGAATCTCAAAGAGCTCCCAAGAATTTACGAAAGGCGCCTCGCTCTATGCAATAAACTCGAGTCCGCCGAGACTTCGTTGCTGAAAACAGCGGTCAATCTCCGCTTCTCTGCCATCCAGAAGGCTAAAAAGAGCGGAAAGACGGCAGATCTCGAGGCTGCTCAGTTTCTAGATGTTGTACATGTGTCTGTTCCGAGGGATCAGAGGCCACAGCATCGCCTCGGTAAGATACCTTTCGTCGGCGAAAAGGTTGACACCATTGACTGGTGTCGAAATGAAATTCAAACCTGTTCGGAGCGCCTGAGAGAAGGCCGAACAATCATCGAGAACGACAGATTGGGCGTAAGCGATCCAAGTAGCGATGTTGACGAGGACAGCATCGAGGGGGAGACCGATCAAGAAGCAACTGGTACGGGCAGGAAGAACCAAGATGGACAAGAATCCTATCCTCTCATTAATAGTGCTTTCATCATGTTCCACAGCCAAATTGCGGTACATCTGGCGAAACAGTCGTTGATATATCACGAGCCACACCGCATGAGTAAATCACACGATTTCACCTTTAAATTTCAAATCTCAACTTGGAAACTTCTCAACAGGTGAAAAATATCTTGAGGTTTCCCCTGACGATGTCATTTGGTCCCATCTGTCGATGAAGTCTTACAAACGAAAGGTATTGTACTGTCCAGCCTGTTTACTATGGAAATATTCTAAAGGAATTTCTAGGTTTTTATGGTGGCATGCAGTTGGGGAGCAACGATTGTCTATCTCATGTTTTTGTTTCATGCTGGTGTGGCCTGGCCTATGTTCTATTCACCGTGCGTATTTGACTCCTGTTCTAGTTGTTTATCTTAAAGTCGTATCCGTTGTCGACGTCCCATGTCCCAATATTTCCTGGTTGGCATGGCTTTGCAAGCTTCCTGAGGTCGTCACTGATACTATTGCGAATATCCTACTCGCGGTCCTCCTTGACAAGCTCATGGAGCTATCATGTATCATCCTTCGTTTTATTATGACCCAACTTGATTGCATCCCCACGCGTAATGCATTGGAACTCTCATTAATGAATCGCTACTTCATCTTTCTGCTTGTATGTAATCATCGCATGGTTCTGTGTTTTTTCTCATGCTTTTTTAGGGCTTCTTTAGCATCACGTTTGGTTATGGTACTACCTCGTTTCTTGGCTTCGTCATGAATCCTACCTCAGTACCGCTCAAGCTTGCTGAAAACTTCCCAGCAGATTCGACATTTTTCCTCACGTAGGCCTTGCTCAGCCTCTATCCCTTTCTGACTAACAACTCTTCAGGGTTCTAGCTCTTCAGGGTCTGCCTCTAGTTTCTCAAAACTTTTTGCGGATCGGTGCTTTGATTATCTATCTTATTTATCATGTCAAGCTCTCCGTCCTGAGGAACACCCCTCGGTCCGTCCATCGTATCAAGATTTGTCTTCCAACATTGAAGTGGGGTGCTATCTTTCCCACCGTCACCATTATTGTTGTTCTAAGTAAGCACACATACATACTGACCTCGTCTCTTTACTCATCAATTTAATCTTAGCACTGGGATACTCTATCACCTCGCCCATTGTAAATGGCTTGGCCTGCGTGATGTCCTTCGGATTCTACATGGTATACAAGTACCTACTCATTTGGGTGTACGACCAGTCATCGACAAGTGATACTGGAGGCTTGTTCTTCTATCAAGCCATTCAGCATGTTTTCGTTGGTCTTTACGTTCAGCATCTCTGCTTGGCAGCCTTGTTTTTCCATGCCCAGAATGAGACCCTACATCCAAGCGCCATTCCAGAAGGTACCCTTATGGTTGTACTTGTTGTCCTCACTGTATGTCAACCATTCAAAGTGTTCTTGTGTCAATGCATCCAATATTACCATTCTAGGCAATCTACCATGCTATCATTAACAAGTCTTATGGCCCTCTTGCGGAGTCATTGCCACTGAGGATCAAAGATAGAGGGCCGGCACCCTCGACAGATCACAAAAGTCAAGTTTCTGTTCTCGAGAAGTCTGATCTTAGGAAAAATCATGATGGCACCAGCAAACGACCCCAGGCCGCTAATGATTACAGTTTTGTGCACCCTGCAGTGTCACGCCCACAGCGTACTATATGGTTGCCCAAAGACACTTTAGGACTTGCGGAAGAGGAGGAACATGCTTGCAAAGATGCGGGTATTGATGCAAGCTGTGAGCACGCGCATATGGACGAGAAGGGGAAAGTTGATATAAGTGGAGCTCCTCCTGATGAGGAATGGTGAGATCAGTCTGTCTTGGTCTCGTTACATTCTGATTTATTGAATATATACATGCTCCTCTTCTTTATTTATGCTAGTAGTTGGTAGTAATCTCTTAATCTCCTCTTCTTTACTTATGCTACATAGTAGTTCGTAGTAATCTTCCGTTCTCTTATGCTTGATTGGATTACTCGGGCCAGCCTGGGTAGTCCTTGATTAATGATTACCTAAGTTTCTTATCCCTTTCTCTCTATTTTCAATATCATCCATGTTTTTCCCTTGCTACTCAATCCTCTTTTGTGACACACCAGCGTTCCTCTTTATGAGTCTGGGACTGTCATGGGATCTAGTCAGCACGCGGACACGACAATGTTGAGCATCGCCGATGTCCGCAGAATGCGATCCGACGTGACGGGAGTGACAGATTTGGCGGTTCGACTTCTTTCTCTTTGCGACCACATCCATGGAATCTCTCAACCTCCACACGCTCGTCAGCTCCCTCCCCACCGCACCACACAACACCGAGGAGCTCACAAACAATTTCAGAGGTAACTGTCCTTCTTTTCCTTCCAACTCATACTGACTGCGCTTTTGTTCAGCGGCGGCGCTCAGTATCACAACCCTCTACAAGTCATCACGGAAGAACTCGAAACGGGCGTATACCGCCGGATATGTCGCTGCGTGCCAGGACCTGCTGTCTATGATCCAGCAGGGCGTGTCCGCGTCGTCGCACGGGCCCAACCCTGGCGGGAGCGACGGTGGCTTGACGATCGGGCGAGTGATGGATTGGACCGAGGCCCGTCTGGAGGCTATCAAGGCGCGCGAGGAGGAGGAGGACGAGGAAGAGGAGCGTGAGAAGGAAAAGGAGGCGGGAAAGTCGAGGACGCCGCCTGTGCCTCCTCCAAAGGCCGACAGTAAGCCCGTCAAGGCCAGCGCGGTGCGTTCAAAGACGCAGGTACGCAGTTTCACCCATAACGAATACCCAAACCGCTGACTCTTCTCTAGCCTCTGTCCCTTCCGACCCCCAACTCCCCGCGGTCATCGCAGCCCCAAGCATCCGAGCCCTCGTCACCCTCGCCGCCCCCACCGTCAACCCTCCGGCCCATCCAGCGGCCATTGCGGCCGCGCGCACCCCTCGCCATTGGTAAGGGTGACCTCATGCCGGGGAGCACGGAGACGGGTTCCTCCTTCCCCCTGTCCTCAGACATCCCCATCCCCATTGCCGCCGGCGCGAAACGCCGGCACGCGATGATGATGATGCTAGATGCCGCTGCGCCATCCATCGACGGGTCCACCGTGCATATGCATATGCATGCGCCCCAAACGGCGCAGGGGGCGATCAGCCCCGTCGGGGGTGCTGCCGGCTCCAGCAGGCGCCGGACGAGGACCCGCCAGCACCAGCACCAGCACCAGCACCAGCATCAACAGAACCAGAACCAGAATGTCGGCCCGAATGGAGTGAATGGGAATGGGAACGGGAGTGTGAGTCAGGCGGGGCAGGATGCGATGGATATCGAGGAAGATGGGAGGGAGAGGAAACGTGTTGCGAGGCGATGATGAGGAGTTGCGTCCTCGATATCGTTTGCACGCACGTTGTACACTTTCGCATATGCATATTGCACGGCACTGGCGCTTTGCACCGGACCCTTGCACCACCCTTCCCTCCCACGCGCACCACCCACCACGCACCCGTACCACCGCCGACACGACGCACGACTCCCTGACTGACTGACTGATTAATCTATTCACTGGCATCACATCACATCCATTGTTTTTTCTTTTTGTTTTTGTAGTACGTACGCCCCATCACATCACATCACATCCCCATCATATCACACCACACCACACCACATCCTGTCATACATCCAATTCAGTCGTAATACATACATTCATACATACGCCCTTGTGATATACATGATTTTCCTTTTTTCATCGCCCGCGGTTGTTTTTCGCTTTTTTACCTCTTGGTTAGTGTCTTAGGAAGTAGTAATAGAAGGTTTTCAGCCGGCAATTTGTTTGTGATACGCCTGCTCACGCGCGCTGCATACGCGTCTTCAGCATTGGATGTTGTGTCAACTCGACTGCCTCAGTGACGAGATAGATAGATACTGGATGCCCTAACTGCTGCTCCCATGCCCAGACCTTTGATTCCTTGTCGCCACTGCACTGCTATTATGAGAGTTCCTTGGCAACCCCCTCCTCCAGCGCCGCCTTCCCATGTTGTGCGCACCACTGCTCACACTGTTTTGTCAAGTTAGGTGAGTTATTCTATGATTGCTAAGTAAAGTGACAACAAAAGCCCTGTGGTTAAGTCCATTCCATGGTTGCTAAGTCTCATGGCTTGCAAGTCTTGTAGTGTGTGTGTTGTGTTCTGTAGTCTAAGTTAATGTTTAAACCACTGCTAATAAAAGTTACTAAATATAGCACCAGTGTGCTGACCCTAGCCAGGAGCTTATTAGTGTCCTATGTGTTAAAATTCAAGCCAAGTACACCTAAGATCAGACGTGTAAGTCAGTCCTCAGTCTCTGTATAATCAACCGTATTTGTTGTACTGTACCTAATGTAAGTCAGTCTAAGTGTAGTAAGTTATAAGCAATGTTATTAAAAGGAATATAACTACTCACCTTCAGTCTCTGTATAATTGACTGAGGGTGTTAACTGAATGAGGCTCATTTATATATGTGTGTAGTGGACAATGCCCTTTGGCCAAGGTGGCCAGACAAAGCATGTGCGATATTGTGAAAGGGGTGATGGGTGGCTGATCATCTAGTAATATGTGGTGGCTCTTACCAATTATTCCAACACTCCTCCCACCACATATACTCCTCCTTGCATGGAGCCTGGCACACCTCATTTGAGCCCTAATTGCAGGTGGAGAGACTGGAACGTGGCTGTTGAGAGGGCTTTTGGAAAGATGTTGGCTGTGTTTTCTTTGGAGGGAACACAATGGAGTGTGAGTTCTACATGTTCTCAAAGAAAATGGTATTTGATGTTTCACTTGAGCATGTAAGAGTGGGTCTTCTGATAATGCAATGGCGGAGTTGTTGTTGCAGAAGATGCATGTCAGCATGGAGGTTGTGTCATGTCCAATGTCTCTGAGAAGAGTTCAAAGCCAGATGCACTCTTGAGCACATTCAAAAGCTGCCATGTATTTGGCTTTGCAGAACAATGCTGCAACTGTGTGCTGCTTGCAAACCGCCCAAGATACAGCCCCAGAGCCAAGGTTGTTAGAGGTCAAACCTAGAACACAAGAGTACTTCGATCCTCAGTTGTCGTGTACTCAACTGTATTGAACCTACCAACACGAGTAAGTACTTCGATCTAGGTAGTGTCCGTATAAGTTATAATGTTCATGTACCATATGATAGTCCACTTACCCTCAGTCGTCGTGTACTCGACTGAGGGTAGTGTTTGACCACTGTAAGTATATATATGGAATTGTTAGTATCAAGGGTAATATTGAATGTCAATGGAAAGCGTATATTGGCCCTTTGCCGGTATTCAAAGTCCCAGGCACTTACGGTGTACGTTGGCGTCCAACAAAGGTTCCATGCATATCCACCCACACTTTGTTGCATGTCTGGGCAGCTTGCCCAGTCTGAGTCCATGGACCCAGGTTTTATGGTCTCCTCCTTTCCTCCTAATTGGAGTCATAAGTGATGTGTGCCTTTTAGATAATGTACAAGGCAAATGGCTGCATTCCAGTGCAATGTGGTGTAGGAATCAAGGTATTGAGTGAGCTGTTGCACACCAAATGCAATGTAGGTAGAAAAGACATCTGATGAGCTGCCTATTGTAAGGGGATGCTCTATTGTGGAAAGCCAGGCAGACACATTGACCACTCAAGCCTACCACCAAGTGGGGCGAGTGTCGAGCAAGCACAGTGACAAGCAACTGGCAGGCAAGAATGCAGGCCACTGACAAGGGGTGGAGCAGGAGGGCGAGAGCAGAAGGCAAGGTCGTCACTGAGGAGCTCACAGTAATGCTAATGTGTAGACCCAAAAGCAATGCTATTGCTAGGACTGGAGATGTTCCATCCACCAGTCCTACTTATATACTACATCGGATATACTATGACTATGGTATATTGACTAATAAGGCCAGTATGTACTAAGCACTAATGAGTAAGCAACAGTCAGCATGAGTAAGCCAGCCAATGGCATAAAGGCCTGCCGGCAAGTAGAGTGGGTCCAAAGACCAGCTGACCTGCCAGGTGTTGATGCCAAGACAGGGATGGAGCAGAATAGGGCCGGAGCAGTCCAGATGGTGGCTAGATGTGGGTGCCAATGTCAACACAGACTAAGCAAGGCTAGGGTGGACAGTCCAAGGCCCTGTCCCTTGACACCTATAGGGTGTTTGTTCTAGGATATGCTGTTCATTGAGGGGAAGTGTAACTCTGTCAACACGTTGTAGTCTCATATTAGAATCCATTGATAATGACAAAGGGGATGCATTCTTTTGACCAAATTGGTTGATTACCTTGTCAATAAGGGCTGTCTGGGATAGTTTTACTGTATGGTTGAGGTGATCCCATTTGATGGTGATGCCAACAATGAATTGTGGTGTTCCTAGGTCAGATATGGTCAAAACTTGCCTCATCTGATCCTTGAACCAGTTGTTTTTGGCCTTGCTGCTTACTATAGAGAGAAAATTGTTGACGTGAAGAGCTGCAATGATTGTACCCTGATCAGTGTTGCAGAAGTAGGTGCATAACTTGCATTCCAAGCATTTGAACCCCCATGACAACATCTTCTTGTTTAGTGTCCTGTTCCATATCCTTCCTGCCTGCTTCATCCTGTATAGGCCCTTCACCAGCATCCAAACCCAGTCCTCTCTTACTTCCTCCTTGAACTCTTCTGGTTGCTTCATGTATTGAGTCTTGTCTTCCAGTAGAATGCAGTATGGGAAAGCTGTTTTAACATCAATTTGGGTTGTGTCCTAGCCTTTTGCCACTGCAATGTGCAGCAAGATCTGCTAGGACTCCATGCATGCAGTTGGTGAGGTTGTTTTTGAATAGTCACATCCTTGGACTTGCTCATACCCATGGAAGACTAACCTTACCTTGAATCTGACTACCTTCCCATTCTCATCCCTTTTGATTTTGGATACCAGACAGCCCAATTGTACTTTCTGTCCAGCAGGTACCTTGCTTCATGGGACAAGTTTGTAGACACCCACTGTCTTCAAAGATTCAAGCTCCTCCCAGTACATGGCTTCACATCTCACTGAGTCACCAGACTGTTTTGCTTCTTGCCATGTCCTGGGCTTGTCATTCAGTTCTGAGGTAGTGATTGTTACCAAGTCTTTCTGTTGCTGTGAGTAAGTATTCAAGATTGTTGATTGTGGCAATGTTGGCTAAATCTGGCAATGCTGTGTTGATATTTGGTTCCTTGGTCCCTTGATCCACAGTACCAGGTTCCTGATCTGGTTGTGGGTCCACCATGTCAACATGCCCAGCAGTCCTCCAGCTTGTTCTCACTGCTTGTATATGCTTGCCTGACTCAATAGATTCTTCTACTGCTTTCTGTATTTGGGAGGGTGCACCATCTGGATCTGCCTGAGCCATGGGGATGCAGATACAAGTAGATCAACATGGCTGCAAGGGGTCTGTTCAAAGGTCAGGCTGCTGGTCTTGGATACTCAAGTCTGGTGAGGGTGCTGGAGCTGATTGTGGGGAGTTGTACTTGTCATAGAGGTTGATTGGATGGACTTCTTTGTTACTAGTAGCAGGCGGAACATCATTTTGGACTGGTTCTAGTGATTGCAAGTATCCTTCATGGCTTTTGCAGAATTTTTACATGAAAGGTCTCATAGATTCTTCCAGTCTTACACTTGTAGCACTTGTACATCTTTGACATGACACCATATCCAATGAGAATGCATTTAATTGACTGAGCAAAGACCTTTGAATTGTGGGATGCAAGTATTAACACAAACACCTCAGCCAATCTCCCCCATGTACAAGTAATCCAGGCATTGTCTTGTCCCTGCCTCATGAGGCATGACATATTGAGTGATTTGGACAGTGTGTACTTGTGGGGATGTGATGCTGTAAGGTAGAACTCATCCCACATATTTGGTGAGCACCCTGCTGTAATGCACATGGCTCTTGCCTTTTCCATAAGTGTTCGATGCATTTGTTTTACTTGTCCAATATGTGCTGATGTATACAGTGCTCCAAACTGCTGTTCTGTGCCCTGAGACAGTAACAGTGTTCCATTTTGTGCCCAGTGAGTTCTCTATCATGACCAGTACAATAAACTCCAAGTTTTTGCTGGACCTTGTTCTCTTGTGCTATCTGCCAAGCCTTTAGGTGTGTTATTGCATTTCCTTTGAATTCCAATAGGATAGACCAGTGTTCACTAGTGAAATCATCAACCAAGTTCATTATATATTGATACATTGCCCCTCTGGTGCACCAGTATGATTGAACCTTGGATTGAGTAGCTTGGCATTCCCAGGGAGTGAATTGCTTAGGCTACTTGATCTAAAAGTAAGTCAGCGCTTTAGCTCAGTGGTTAGAGCATCAAAAAGGGGTGCATACCCAAGAGGTTATTGGTTCAATTCCAACAAGTGCTGCTTGCTTTTATAGGAAACCTTGTGTCATGTCTATTATCTGGAGCCCACCACGAGGGAAGCTAATCTTCTATGATTGGCTGACTTCAAACAAAAACAAATGGACACACATGGTTGACCAGGAGGTCAACATTCTCAAAGTTGGGATGGGGTGATATGTTGCCCCTCTGGTGTGCCAGTATGATTGAACCTTGGATTGAGTAGCTTGGCGTTCCCAGGGAGTGAATTGCTTAAGCTACTTGATCTAAAAGTAAGTCAGCACTTTAGCTCAGTGGTTAGAGCATCAAAAAGAAGCACATACCCAAGAGGTCGTTGGTTCAATTCCAACAAGTGCTGCTTGCTTTTATGGGAAACCTTGTGTCATGTCTATTAATATGAGAGATACAACAGCTTGTGGACTAGTAAGATCTACTCAGACATCCTCTAGTTTACGCTTTACTTTTTGCTCCTCTTCTTGCACTTTATGGACTGCATTCTGTGTCTGCTATCCAAGAATGCAGGAGTCACATTTGTGTGGTTTGGAGGTAAGGATAGAGGGCATACCTGGAATGATTCCAGCTTTTGCCATATCCATGACTGTCTGGAAGTTTGCATGCCCAAGACAGCAATGCCAGGTTTTCAAGCCAGTGGTGTTCTGAGATACAAAAGTGCAATGCTTGGTAAAAGTGTTGTCAAGCTTGAGTATGTAGAGTTGTTGGCCTGGAATGAGTGGTTCTTGTGCCACAAGTGCATGGGTGGAGTGGTCAATGATTTTAATAGATTTGTGATTGAAGACTGAGTCAAGGCTAGATTGTGCAGCAAATGAGCTCATAGATATGAGGCAAACAGTGGCATTTGGGATGTAAAGTGCATCCATCTTCCAGCAGGATATCTGCTCCTTTTGCAATATGTAAGTGGATGGTACCAACTCCAATGGCTGTTACTGATGAACCTCCAAGCCCCTTCACAGTATGAGGTGCCGTAGGATGCAAGGTCTGGAAGTCATCTTGACATGGAGATATATAGATGGTGGTGCTGGAGTCAACAAGAAATGGGATGCCCTTTGTGGAGGTGATGAGGTTATGCTTCTGCTGATGGACTAGGCTAATATCAGTGGCCATTACATGCTCACTAATTGCTGATGTGTGTTGGTTCCAATCCACATTAGTCTGATTGTCCTCTATTTGAGCCATAAAACCAGTGTGCTCCCAGATTTCCATAGTGTGATGGTCTGGTCCTGCAGTAGAAGATGCAATGCCTGTGAATGAGGCTGTGTCTGAGGAGGCTGGGAGTTGTCCAAGCTGCATGGAGTCAACATACTACATCTTGCTGTCAAGTCCAGTGACAGCAACAAAAGTTTTCTTAGTAGCAGATAAAGGTTTCCCTTTTGTCTTTGATGCTCTGTGCATGGCCTGGGCTGCTTGAGCATTGGCAACAGACTTTCCAGCCATTCCTCCTCCCTTCTGCATGCAATTGTCAGGGGACTTTCTTTTTTGAAACCCTAGAGTTCTCCAGGGATCTCCAGGGATCTCCAGGATGCTCCTATGCCCTCCAGGAAGTACTGTATAGTGGTTCTCATGCCTCCACCACCTGTGCTGATGCGTTGTGCCATGGCAGAGGGATCCTTAGACTTGTTCTTTTTGGATTTCCCTCTGCCAAGTAATTAGTTGTATTTTCTGTTGTATTGTACCATTTCTAATAAACTTTGGATTTTGCTCTGCCAGTTGTATGACTTAGCTGCAACCTCTGGAGGTTGCCCTGACAGCAGAACAAGTCTCATAACCCTGGTCTGGAAGCTCCCTATAGCCACCAAAATCCACCCTCACTCAACACACCACCAAACTCACCCACCTCTGCCAAACTACCAAAACCATTTCTGACTCCCTCCATATGCTCCTCAAATGCCTCACTCTGGCAGCAGCCAACCCCTTGCTGCCTACTCCACCAGAACAATGCCCTTGCACTGCACAATCCCCTCTCCCAGCATGGAAACACTCCAATATCCCATGCCCAGCAATTCCTGACATGTATAATGGTGACTGTGCATCCAGGAAACGTTTACTACAATCCTGTGTCACCTACATCCAACTCTGCAGCAACAATTTTGTCTCCAACAAGCTGAAGATTGCATGGGTCCTGTCTTATATGAAGTCAGGACAGGCAGCCACTTATGCAATGAGGGTTTTCCGACACCCTGGTGGCATCAGAAGCTTTGCAGACTGGACCAAGTTCAAATAGGAGTTCCAGGACAAGTTCTTCCTCCAGAACCTGGCCAAAACTGCTGTGCTAGTCCTGTGAGACAGGGACCAGTATGGCCAAGGGAAGCAATCCCTGGACAAGTACATT
The DNA here is from genome assembly GCA_003313785.1 of Termitomyces sp. MG148. NCBI lineage: Eukaryota > Fungi > Basidiomycota > Agaricomycetes > Agaricales > Lyophyllaceae > Termitomyces > Termitomyces sp. MG148. The sequence continues at coordinate 21,475 of QLOM01005416.1, forward strand.
GACTTGTTCCATGTGCTGGTAGAGCAGGCTGAGTACTCCAATGGCCAGCAGCTCTGCCTTACCTTATAGGAAGGGCTCCATCCAATCCAGATGGAGTGCATTGATAACCTTGCAGAGAGACACCCAACAGATGATCAGGTTCTGTAAGGGCAACCTCTGGAGGTTGTGGCTAAGTCACACAACTGGCAGAGGAAAATTCCTGCTACTTTAGTAGTGGGTTTTGGAGACCAAGTCAAAAACCAGGGTCAGCCAAATGGTTAGGTGATCTATTTTCTCCATGACCCTTTTTGTTCTTTCCCCTTCCCTCTGTCTCACCAATCTTTATCCTCTCCAACCCTTGATTTCAACTCTATCCAAGCCAGCATGCTGGTTGCATATGCACAAAATATGAGCATACTATTGGGTTCTACAAGGGTATCTGTTTGATTTAATCCAACATTGTATACTAGTTTCATCACTTGTTCTCAGAAATGCACCAGACCACAGCACAGCAAGGGTATTTAGAAGAGGAGGTCTTAACGTCATAGCATTGTTGCTCACTTAGCAGGGAGAAGGGTTAAAAGGACATCATGCAACTTTGACCCTAATGGTGATGCAACCTCTTCTGGTGGACCCAGTGGTGATATTCTTGTTTATTATCTGTGATTCAAGATTTTGTTGTCCCCTACTTAGGTTTAACTAATATTTGCTGCAGGCTCATTTGCTAGAGTGTAGATAATGAACATGTAATTGATTTAGAGCAATATTACAAGACTTGTGTCTATGTGATTATTGCAAAGGTTAGCTCCAATTGAGAGTTTTGCATATCAGGTCTGCAGAAGGGGACATTGTGGTCAACTTCACATGGAGGTCCAATGTCATGTACTATGTTTTCACTTTCTGTGATAAGTAATTGTCTGTCAGAGGACAAAGTACTGGCACAGGCTTGACCTGGAAAGTATATTGGTTACAAGTAGCAGGCATTGTGGCCAAAAGATGCCTGTGTGTGTTATCCAAAGTTTATTAGATGGTACATACAACAGGAAAGATAGCTAATCACCTGACAGAGGGAAATCTGAAGAGAACAAGTCTAAGGATCCCTCTGCATGGTGCATCAGCATGGGTGGCAGAGGCATGGGAATGACTATGCAGTACTTCCTAGAAGACATGGGAGTGTTCTGGAGATCTCTGGAGATCCCCAGAGAACTCTGGGGTTCTAAAAAAAGAAGTTCCAAAAACAGAAGTCCTCTGACATCACTCCCCTCCTTGAGTGCGGCATCTTGACACACTGGGTAGAACAGGTTGTAGATGGTGCAGTTGGTCAAGGAGATGGGGTAGAGGCCACAGATGACTCAGGGTGCCTTGGGGTAGCTGCAATGGAAGTTTCAGACAAGGGCAGGTGTGTGAATGTTTTTGGCAGGCTTCCAGGAGTTGTCCTCAATACTATAGCCCTTCCACTTGACCTTGTACTGTAGTTTACGTTGGAATAAGCAACTGTCCAGGATCTTCTCTACTTTGTACTCCACTCTGTTGCTAGCAAGGACCGGAGGTGGCAGAGGAGGAGCTTGTTGACCAGGGATGGGATGGTTTGGGGCAGGCAAGAGCTTGACCATGTTGAAGACTGGGTGCAGTTGATGCATGCTGATGGGCAGTTGGAGTTGGTAAGTGAGGGGTTTTACCTGAAGCTCAACTATGTACAGTCCCAGTTGCCAATGCAAGAGCTTCTGTGAGGGCCAAGTGGTTGCAATGTTGGAGGCATCTAGGTAAACACAATCCCCAGGCTTGTACTGGAGAGCTGGAGTCCGTCCTCAATTGTAGTACTGGACCATGTTGTCTTTTGCCTTGGTTAACATGACTTTTGCTTTCTTGGCATACACATGGTTTGAAGCCCATCCAGGAGTGTTGGCCAGTGTCAAGGAAGAACAAGGAAACCTGTGTAGATGCATGGACATGGTTGTTGTACTAGAATTCCACCTTGGGGAGGAGCTTGTCTCAGTTGTCCTGTTGCTTGTTGCAGAATAGTCAGAGGTACTGATCTAGCTCCTGGTTGATGTGCTTGGCTTGCCCATCAGACTGCAGGTGGTAGGTGGTGGATGTGTGGAGCTTAACATGCAGGAGGCGGTAGAGTTTTTGGGTGAAATCAACCACAAACTGTGGGCCCCAGTTGAAGACATAGGCATTGGAGAGGCCATGGAGTTTCCAGATGTTCTTCCAGTACAGGTTAGTGGTGCCCATTGCAGAGCAGGTCATATGCATTGGAATAAAGTGTGCTTGCTTATTGTAGAGGTCTACAACAACCATGATAGCATCATATCTGTGCACATCTAGAAGTTCCATGATGAAGTCAATGGAGGCCATGCTCTAGTGTGCAGTGAGCATGGGAAGGGAGTGCAATTGACTGGTCAGGGGGCGTTGGTGGGGTTTTGTCTGGAGGCAGAAGTCACAGGTGCCGATGTAGGTTCCTATGTAGCGCAACATCTGCAGCCACCAATAGCTCCAAGAGACCAGCTCCAGTGTCTTCCATTGACCAGAGTGTCCAGCAATGCATGAGTTGTGGTGCTGCTTGACAATGCACCTTCAAAGCTCCAGGTTGTTTGGCAGGTAGATGTGTCCCTAGAAGGTGAGGAGTCCATCCTGTAGGCCCCACTTGTTAGTGCATACAGATTTCACACTAGAGGGACATCCTAAGCACAGCGCCAATGCAGCCTTTGCGACCAAGTCCTCCTGCATTCCCTCCCAGTTACCTTGGCAGATATTTTGGAGTATGTTCATTTTGTCTCTCTGAACCGCCACCCCTTTGAGCATACAAATGGCAAATAGTGTCAGGTTCTGCTGACCGCAGGGGCTCAGTCTACTGGGCAAGGCCCTTACAGGGAGATGCAATAGCTCCGGTGTACAATTCCAGGACCTATGAGGCTCCAGGGGTGAAATGCTATGGACACGGGCATTCAAGGGATCTCTGGGGCAAACCACAAGATGTATAGCAAGTGCAGGGGATTCTGGATAAGTCCAGAGGTGATGTCAATTAGAAGGGGTGAGGCTAGGAAAGTTACAGGCTCTACAGTTCAAGCTGAGCAGGCAAGGCAAGATTAGAGAGGGTTGGACTGGGGTTTAAAGAGATACAAACAAATGAACCAGAGTACAATTACAAAGGATAATTATGAGACCAGGACTTGAGAAGAGTTGGAACTGCAAATAGGGAGAGAGGATACAAGTTGAGAACTAAACCAAAAGAGAATCAAGAGAGAGAGAGAGAGAAGAGAGTACAAGGCAAGAGAATTGAGACAAGTACAAAATGCAAGATGAAACAGAGTTAAAACAGGCACAATATGAGGCAGAGGTTCACAAAACACAGGCAGAGATAGATTCAAGAACACAAACAAAACACTGGGGCAAAACTATATGGGGTGTGTGCAATATCAAGACTACCAACTAAGTCCCCATCCTAACACTTAAGTACTCTCATGGATATGTCCCAGGCCAAGTCCTCAATCTCTGGGTCTGAGCACAGCTCCAGGACTCTATACAAGTTAGTGGGTGTCAGTTCCAATTGATAGAGTGGTGGGTGTTGGTGGCAATCAGTTGGTGGCGGCGGTCAGAGGCTTCTGGGGGCAGTGATGCGCAAGGGAGGCGATGTAATGGCCAGGTGATGTGCATGATGGCATGATTGCTGGAGGGGGCCAGCAATGTCTGGGAAGAGTTGGTGATGTTTGGAGGGCTTGCATGACTTCTCAGGAATGCTCGGTGATGGTGGGAGTGATTGACGGTGGCATTAGTGATGGTTGTGAGTGAGATCACTGGCAGAGATTGGTCCAGGGCTGTGGAGCTGGTGGGGGAGTCGTTCTCCGGGACCTCCAGGAGTGGTAGTGAGGTCTAGAGCTGGCTGTGGGGTTAGCAGGTCATGACAACTTCAAGGCATCAAAGGCCCGCTGTTCCGCATCTCTTCAAGCCTATGTGACATCCTTTCTGGTGAGGTTGAAGAGGGGCCGAGCATGGTGGGAGAAGTCCTGGATTAAAACATTGTCAAAGAATAGTAAAAGCCTTACTATCACACAAGAAAACCAGATCAATATATGATTCTAGTACTATGACATGTAACAGTAAAATTGGCTGCCTTACTTAAGGCAGCCATACAAGATTATATGATATTAATTATTTAATTAATATATATATTTATTTACTGAATAATAATTTTAATAATTATTACTACTTTTGAGGAGGCCGTAGAGCAGGAGTCTATGGCTATGAGTCTGTTACATGCCCCTCTTTTAGACTGCTATGCAGTCTACATGTTGGGAGTGCAATGGTGGGTGTGTGAGTGTACTAAAATAAAATAAAATAAACAAATGTTTGTAGTCCATGTATGTGGAGGCAAATAAAGCCTCCATGGCTCCAAATCCCTACTCATCTGCCAAAAGAATACCAAAGTCGACGTTAACCGACAGTACCAGTTGAAAAAACAATGAGACACCTACAAAATTTACGCAGATGGCAGGCATGCCAACTTGCTGGCCAAATCAATCCTCATGTCCATGTTGGTATTAGCCAACAATGTTGAGGTGATGGGAACAGACAATGTTGAGGCAACTGGAGCCTGAACCGTGGTGTCCAGATGTACTGGAGACAGAGGATATGGTCTGTGTCTAGACCGACGCTGCCATAAATTGTGACAATTGGGATTCATCCCAATTGGGTAATAGAGTCCATGCTCAAGGTGGATGTGTCCTTAGTGTGCTCACATGCCAATAGCGCATGGAGCTGGATCATGTCATCCTCCAACGGTACTTGCCAATCATCCCACTGTTGTATAGCAGGAGGCTTGCCATATAAGTCAAGACAATGGTGTCTCTTGTTGTCAATCTCGCAGTAGTGGTCAATTGAGGCGTTCACCTCAAAGAAGTGGGTCTCTAGATAGACCATGCCAAAGGTATAAGCATGATCCACCCATTCCGGCAGGATGCCATTTGCTAGCATAGTGCGCAGCACGTCTGCGTCCATCAGATTATCTGCGGTGGCGGCATTGAAGTGAGGAAGTCTGAGCTGGACATCTGTCCAGCTCATAGGAGTAAAGGGTGTGGAGGCATGTGCAGCGTTGTAGTACGCAATAGCCTTCTGGTACAGTCCAGGATGGGCGAGTATCAAAGTGAGTAGCCTTGCAAATTTTCCTTGTGCTTGTCTGGAAGGGGACAATGCCCAAGTTAATGCATGCCCCAGCAATGTTCTCCAGTGCAGTCAATACGCAAAGTCAACTGCAATACCAAGCACGGAGTTCTGCATGCCAGGATGGCAGAAATAAAGGATATTCTGCACCAGTTTGTTAAGGTTGAAGGTGAAGTGCAGACCTTTGGAGTCGAACCCAGTCAACGTGAAGAATGGCCTCCCAGCTTGTCCTTCCAGCGCAAGTATCCCTCTGGGGTCAGTATGACCACCAGATTCATATGATGCAATGAGAGGTTGAGGAGGGGAGTGATATGCTCATACTCTGGTGTGCAGACCAGAGCCATTGTCCTATCTTGCAGAGTGGAGTAACAGTTGATGCTGATGCGCTAAAACTTGCGCATTAGGAAGTAGGCTTTGGTGCGCATGGCCACTGATTTGAACTTGTTTTGCAAAAGCTCATAGAGCTTCCGCAACTGTTGGGGGTTCATAGGGAACCCCTGCAGCACCACTCGTCCAATCTCAATCAAGGTATGATAATACCTCTCTCCACGCTCCTCCTCATGCATCTTTGTGGCAATAGCCTTATCGCTCACAAAGACGGTGTTCGTCAACCATGAGTAGTAAAAGTGGCAGTCTAGTGCACCACCAAAGAACCAGGTTGATCTTTTGACAGCCATGCCGTCAACAAATACTCCCAGGCCATCCAGGATTCTCCCCATGGCCTACTCCAGCCAGTCTTTGTTTGCTTTTGATTGCTGCGCCTCCTCATGCTTGGCATGGGCTTCAATCTTCTTGTTCTTAGCTAACCGCTGTTGGCAGTTAGCTGGGGTCTCTTCTTCTGATGGTGTATCTGCCGGGCACTCCACCGCATAGTCGCTTTCATCGCTCAGCTCTTCCAGCCCAAGCGTTGCCATGGTAGGCAATTGTTCCTCCACCTTGTCATCATTCCTCGTGTCCCGCTTAGGAGCTGCAGACAAGTATAGCTTCTGTGGTGCCTCAAACTGCACTACTGGTAGAAACTGCATACGGGAGCCATCTGCTCCCTGGAGTACTCCTGCTGCAAAATCAACCGTTGACAGCACCAACTTGTCCTGCTGCTTTATGGGCCTTGAAGTCAGGGTGGGTGCATGTGCTGACGAGGACAATCCTTGTAAGCTGGCGTCAACCTCCACAAGCTCGTTGTACAGCTTGGACATGGTCAGAGTGAGTTCTCCGGCCTCTCTAGTACGTTGAGGTGCCATCTGCACCTCTGGTGCTGCCACACTGGTCTGACCTTCCTCCAAGGCTGCACTGTGTGCTCTGAGGCGCTTTGCCTCAGTCTGCTCCTCGAAGGACACTGGCTGCCTCTTCAGGGCATTGGCAAATGTTTTGATAGTATTGTTGTTACGCTGTTGTAGCATAACAATCTTGTTGAGCAGCCCAGTGATGATGACCTGGGCCATGGGATCTTTCAAAAATGTAGATTCTGGTGGCACTCTGGCCAGCAGACACCAATTGTTGCCACACATGCTCTGTCTGAGGGTCCAGGACCTCCGGAGGTGTTCCCACCTCCTTTCCTTTTCCCTTCTCACTATATGATGCATGCTGCGGAGATGACATGTGCTTTGGGGAGAGGGACCACCAATGAGGGGGCGTTTGAGGTCAAGGTTGACCTCACACCAAACCTTGCAATGCAGGCTTGTCCCGCCTATGCCTTATCAACTTGCGCGGTGCTCCTCCGTGTAAGGGGATGCTATATCGTAGAAAGCCAGGCAGATGCATTGACCACTCAAGCCTACCACCAAGTGGGGCAAGTGTCAAGCAAGCACAGTGACAAGCAACTGGCAAGCAAGAAGGTGGGCCACCAACAAGGGGTGGAGCAGGAGGGCGAGAGCAGAAGGCAAGGTTGTCACTGAGGAGCTCACAGTAATGCTAATGTGTAGACCTAGAAGCAATGCTATTGCTAGGACTGGGGATGTTCCATCCACTAGTCCTACTTATATACTACATTGGATATGCTATGACTACGGTGTATTAACTAATAGGGCCGGTATGTACTAAGCACTAATGAGTAAGCAACAGTCAGCATAAGTAAGCCAGCCAATGGCATAAAGGCCTGCCAGCAAGTAGAGTGGGTCCAAAGACCAGCTGACCTGCCAGGTGTTGATGCTAAGACAGGGATGGAGCAGGATAGGGCCAGAGTGGTCCAAATGGTGGCTAGATGTGGGTGCCAACATCAACACAGACTAAGCAAGGCTAGGGTGGACAGTCCAAGGACCTGTTCTCTGACACAATTGTTGCCTGTATACCAAACTGGACTGCAGCTTGGCTGCCCACAGTGCCTAGCTGAAGGACTAGTAGTTCCTTCAGCTCACTCACATATACGTCATGCACCTGACAGAGCTGAGGTGTTACCCCAGTTGTGGTGCTTCCTGAGTCCCACAAGGTCCATGCCTTGTGGCTGTTGACTTCCACATACAATGCAAGGCACTCTTTGTCCTTGCACTTCAGTGCTAGCCTTGCCAGCTTCTCTGGCGCCTTGCAAAGGTGCACCTTATACACCTTCACATTGGCTGCCCTGATTAGTTGATCAAGTGCACTTGCCAAGTAGTCCGTCAGAGCTCCCATGAACTTTGAATCCGACTCCCGGGCATAGTAATTATTGTTGTATACGTCAACCTCGACGTACTCATTATCTGACAACTCTTCCGGTTCAGAGGCATTTCCAGCCTCTGGCGCTTTGTTGTTGAGGTTCTCCACCTCATCATCCTCAACGTCAGATTTGTTCCCTGAGTCTACCCCTTCCTCATCAGGGATAGCTGTGTGTGCCATATGTACATATGCACGTGGCTTGGCCATTGGCCTTTCACCACCACCTGGGCATTTGTTAGCATAATGTCCAGGGCATCCACATTTAAAGCACGTGTTTGCCGTGATGGGGCAACCTGCTTCCACTCTCGGAGGCCCATTTGACATCTTGACAACATCAGCAGCCTGCTTCACACAATCACTATCTTGGTGTGGCCCTTGCTGGGGGGTCCTGCACTGGTTGGTCTTGTCTATCCGACGGGCGGTTGCTCCTGGCTTGGCGCTGACCTGACTACAAACTGAGGGTTTGTATTCCCAATCATCTCCTTTCAACATGCCCAGAAGGTGCCTATCTTCTGAGGTTCTGGTCTTTTCATTGTGCATGTCTTTGAGCAGTGCAGCTCAAAGTGTTTTGCAATCTTGTGGGCTTGCTCATAGCGCAATGCATGTGCTACAAATTCCTCCACTGTATTGACTTTGGGCAAGAGTCCGTCATTGCAGATGAGAGATTCTCTCATTGCATCGAGTATCCTGCGCAGGAATTGTAAGGGCGACCTCCGGAGGTTGCGGCTAAGTTGCACAACTGGCAGAGGGAAATCCGAAGTGTATTAGGGACAGTACATATTACAGGGAAATAACTAATCACCTGGCAGAGGGAAATCCGAAGAGAACAAGTCTAAGGATTCCTCTGCCATGGCGTGGCGCATCAGTATGGGGGTGGGGGCATGAGAACAACTGTACAACATCCCGGAGAAGTCCGACAACTGCAAGGGAGCATCCTGGAGACCTCCGGGATGACCAGAAAGGGAAATGGCTGAAAAAGGAAGCCCGGGGGTCCCGGAGATCTCCAGGATGGCCGGAAAAGGAAGTCCCCTGACATCACCCCCCCCTTAGAGTGCGGCGTCTCAACGCACCGGGTAGAACAAGTTGCGGACTGCGTGGTCCACCGAGGAGACAGGGTAGATGCCCCAGATTGTGCGGGGAGCCTCCGGGTGACTACGGTGGAAGTCCTTCACCAGAGCGGGCACGTGGACGTTTTTGGCGGGTTCCCAGGAGATGTCTTCGATACCGTAGCCCTTCCACTTGACCTTGTATTGCAGCTTGTGCTGGAATAGACGGCTGTCGAGGATCTTCTCCACTTCGTACTCTGGACGGTTGTTGACAATGACCGGAGGTGGCGGAGGCAAGGCACGTCGACCTGGAATAGGGTCGTCCGGGGCGGGCGAAAGCTTGACCACGTTGAAGACCGGATGGAGGCGCCGCATGCTGGTGGGCAGCCAGAGCCTGTAGGCCAACGGTCCTACCTGGCGCTCAACCACATATGGCCCCAGTTGTCGGTGTGAGAGCTTTTGGGATGGCCTAGTGGTCGCGATATTGGAGGCGTCCAGGTAGACTCGGTCTCCGGGCTTGTACTGGGGGGTCGGCAAGCGTCCTCAGTCATAATAGCGGGCCATGTTGTCCTTGGCCTTGGTCAGGGCCACCTCCGCCTCCTCCTGTGCCTTCCGCATACGGTCAACAAACTCATTGACCGTCTCGTTCTCTGATCGTCGTGCATGCGGTTCGAAGCCCATCCAGGGGTGCCTGCCGGTGTCCAGAAAGAACGGGGAGTGCTGCGTAGAGGCATGGACGCGGTTATTGTACTGGAACTCGGCCTCCGGGAGGAGTTCGTCCCAGTTGTCCTGCCGCTTGTTGCAGAAGAGCCGGAGGTACTGTTCCAGTTCCTGGTTGACGCGTTTGGTCTGGCCGTCGGACTGTGGGTGGTAGGCGGTGGAAGTGTGGAGCTTGATGTGCAGGAGACGATAGAGCTCCCGGGTGAAGTCTGCCACGAACTGGGGGCCCCGGTCAGAGATGTAGGCATCGGAGAGGCCATGGAGCTTCCAGACGTTCTTCCGGTACAGGTTGGCTGCGCCCATTGCTGAGCAGGTCGTGTGCGTTGGAATGAAGTGAGCTTGCTTTCCATACAGGTCGACCACAACCATCACTGTGTCGTATCCATGCGCGTCCGGAAGTTCCACGATGAAGTCGACGGAGGCCACACTCCAGCGCGCCGCAGGTGTGGGGAGGGATTGCAGATGGCCTGTTGGGGGGCGCCGGTGTGGTTTTGTCCGGAGGCAGAGGTCGCAGGTGCTGGTGTAGGAGCCAATGTAGCGGGACATCTGGGGCCACCAGTAGTTCCGCGAGACCAGCTCCAGCGTCTTACACCCACCAGGGTGCTCCGTGACATGGGAGTCATGGTGCTGCTCCACAATGCGCCGGCGGAGCTCTGGGTTGTTGGGCACATATATCCGCCCACGGAAGGTGAGGAGGCTGTCCTGCAGGCCCCACTCGTCCGTGCGTACCGACTTTGTACCGGAGGGGCGCCCCAAACGTAGTGCTAGCGTGGCCTTGGCAACCGAGTCTTCTTGTAGACCTTCCCGGTTTCCCCGACGTATGTCCCGGAGAATGTTGACCTCGTCTCCCTGTACAGCTACCCCTTCCAAGGCACGAATGGCAAACAGCTCCAGGCGGAGGAGGGTGATGTTAGCGTTATCTCCTGCACCGGAGCCGTGGTCCGCACGCTGGGAGAGGGCGTTGGGCTTCCCCATGCTCCGGCCTGGCTTGTGGTGCAGCATGAAGTCGAAGTTGGCAAGGTACAAAGACCACCGGGCCTGGCGACGGTTCAGCTTCTTGGCCATCCGGAAGTGCTCCAGGTTCTTGTGGTCAGTCCAGACTTCAAACTTGTGGTGGGCCCCCTCAAGGA
>QLOM01005429.1:0-13299 GCA_003313785.1 Termitomyces sp. MG148
TCTTCGGAGCCACAGATCATTGGACATAAATCACGAGACAGACATAGACAATATAAATGAAGCCTCGTGTCAATATGGAGAAGACAACTCTATTTGTCAACCTTTTCATGAACAGACAGTAAAAATGTATCACGTAAGTATACAGTTAGACTCAAAAAATTCTTTTTAAAAAAAGAACGAATGGGAATGGACTCACAGACTCACAGACTCACAGACTCAGTGTCGTATCAGTATAGAGACTTAGAGACAAGCTGTGACGGTGGCGGATTTCATGTGACTCCTTGCAAACCTAACCTAACCTAACCTAACCTAACCTTGGACCAACTCGGGATGTGTGCTCCGGCAACAGTCCCATAAAACCTTAAAAAGCAGATACATACTTCATCAAAATAAGTAGTCATTTAGGATGCATGGCCGAATATATCCCTGAGACATCTGTTGGTAAAATGTACGTCACCTTGGCGCATAGCCAGCGGCATTTGTGTACATACTGTCCTTTTTGTCGTTGATTATTCATGAGTTCGACAATATTCATGGCTATTCAATAGGGTGTAGCCATAGCTGTCACACCCGACTTAACCGACCTTCGCAGGATTGGCTCCGTGAGCTCTCCTGATTGCCCACTAATCAACTTACAAGCGAGAAGCAGCTAATTGGGCGACGACAGTGAAATAGAAACATGATCAGACAAAAGGGTACCTAGATGGGATCCAACACTTGGATGCTAAGACCGTCTTCATTTCTAATGATCTCCAACATATACCATATGCAATGACGGCCATATGTAATGCTATCACAACTGGAACCACCATCACCTGTAATGCGATTGTGATTGAGAGCCGAAAATCCGAGAAACTCCAACTTCTGTAGTTTTGCAGCAAAAAGTCTACCCGCCATTTGCACACGTGTCTTGTAGGCTAGTGACGGTAACTTTTGACGAACAGTTTCAACCCATTCCAAAGATGGCCCTAATTCTACGGACAGGCGAAGTTTTTTCAATTGGAGAAGTTCTGCAAGAGGAGTCACCAGGAGTTCCTGAAAGAGGAAATAATAAGGAGGCGGTTCAAGGGAAAAAGCGAAGTCAAAGCACACCAGCATAGAATCTGATGACTCCTTGTGATTGCGTTCGAATAACGCCTGCTCAAGCTCTAGATATTGAAGTCCGGGACACGCTCGAGCTATGTGCTGAAGCAATTCGAGTGAGGGTATAGATTTGAGGTGTAAAGTCAGTTTGGACAAATGTTGAAGTTCAGAGGCAGCCTTAATCCAGAGGTATGCGTCACCATCAGACAGGGCAGAATAATTATGTCGAGGTCTCATCACTCGATTATCTACAGTCAAGACATACGAGTCTCGAAGTGCGACCACACGTAGATCTCTGAGACCACTAGGAAGTTGGTGAACGATTTGGTCCCCAGGCTGGAGATTTGATACGGAGAGGGAGATCAGGTTGGGAAGGGCCGTCGAGAGGGGTATATGATAGTCTAGGGGGCAGAATATGAACGGAATTCGATGCACATCCTCTGCTTTGAAGTCACATGCGAGCGTTTGAAGCATCGGCATACGAGAGAATACCGCTGCAATTGATCGTCGGTCAAAAGAGTATGGGACATGATCTATAAGACGAAGTGTGGAGAGTTTCGGCCACTCTGTCCATTCAAATCTTCGCAGATCAATGAGGTCGCCAGATACTTTCAGTTTGATCAACACGGGAGCGAGGGTTAGAAGTATTTCAGCGACATTATTTAACTCTTCATAACGACTATAACCTTCAACGTCAAGTCGTTGTACCACATTGGACGAAAGAGCAAGCGTAAGGGAAGTTAGCTGATGCATTTGCGCAATACCATGTCTCAACGATCGTCCATCGAAGCGGGGTTGTCGTAGACTCAAGTGCTCCAAGTAACGCAATGTCTGGATGGACGATAGGAACGGTAAAGTGAGGGTACGGTGCAGATCGAGCTCATTATAGAAGAGAAACTCTCCCATGACCTGTTTCACGTTGACCAGATTGGACAGAGCGGGGAAGATGTCATCTTCATTAAACAAATATAACAAGTCTGACGTGCTGCGTTTGTCATACAGAGATACCACTCTAGGGCCGTATCAGTCGCTTGAAACTAAAATGACAGGTTATACCCACTGTATGTAAGGCCACACACTTGATGGCCAAGCTCCATCGGTCTCTAAGCCATTTGTCCAATTGACGACTTTTCGAAATATTAAGGGAAGAGCAATCGCTCGCAGCCGCGAACAAGTCTCGGACATGCGGACAATACCTTGGTTGATAGGCTTGTGAGACCGAGTTTCATCGTAAATGCGAAGAATAATTTCTGTTGGAAGACAAGTAAGGGCACAAGGCATTTGAGACGCTAAAAATAAAAAAAAATATGTTGTCACAATTGTTGAGATACATATTTCCCACGGGCTCTTTGTGATTGCTGACTCCGACGTGTTCCTGACAACTTCTATTGACTTTCACATTTTTATCCCCTGGTTTTTACTCAAGTTCAGTGATCGATAATTGTGTAACGTTGGAATACATAGAAAGTCTGCAAAGTCTTCGCCTAGGTCTCAAGGTTTCGTCGACGTGCCCGGTTTTATCAAATTCAATTGATGGGTCAATGTTTTTCGCGGGAACAATTTTCTCCCACTCTGAGTCTAATCTCTTACATAGATATCTTGTCCTTAGAGCAGTGTCCGCAGTATACATACGACACTGCTCCTTGTGACTCACACGCACCCGGCTCCAGTTGCTGCACGCAAAGGCCTCATTCAAGTTGGCGCTGATTTCACTCATCTGCTGCGTATATCACAGCTCTGTCCTGAGAATTTGTCATACATACCCTGGGTTTCCATTCTTAACTCTTGCAACTCTCCCATTGAAAAATCGTACCTCTCATAATGGCGAATGTCGATGGTACGCAGGTTTTTTCAGTAAGACTGTCGTTAACTGATTTGAAATAATCTAATACGTCAAGGATTTGACGTTCATGGGAGCGTTCACATTCTCTCACCAACCGCTCTTTATGGCTACATCCCTTCCCAAAGTGCTACTCTAGCGTTCATCATCCTCTTCGCCATTTCAACTGGTGAGAAAGATAACCTGGGGTTTCTCAAAAGTTTTGAGATATCTTCTTATTGATACTCGTAACAGTGGTGCACTTCGGGCAGGCGGTGTATACGAGGAACTGGTGGCTCATACCGACTATCTGCATCTGTGGTGGTTTAGAGGTTGCTGGGTGGAGCGGACGCTTTTGGAGTCATCATCAACCTACGAATTATTCGGCATACCTCCTCCAGTTGGTTCTAAATCCTATCACTCCTCGATGCTTTCTCTCACTGCAGTCGTACCTACAGAATTTGCAGCACAATCATGGCGCCGACATTCTTGCTTGCCGCGAACTTCGTCATCTTCGGCCAGATCATCGAAAGATTAGGCACTTCATACAGCCGCCTTCCACCCAAGTGGTGTGAGTTTACCTTCAGAATCGTCACCGCACGAACTTGTTTTCTTATTCGTTCGCTATCCAGATTCTATTCTCTTTATTTCCTGCGTTAGTGAACAGTACCTACTTCCGCTGATTTTCTGAGAAACATCGCAGGATGTTATCGCGCTGATCATTCAAGGAACCGGAGGCGGCCTAGCTTCTGCGCACATTAAGACTGATCCTCAGCCGGTACGCATTCCTCCCGGATCTGGGAGCTATGAAAGAAAAAAAAAGTCTTGTCCTAACGTTTGCATGCTTCATAGGGCGCCCACGTCATGCTTGGTGGTATATCCTTTCAGCTGGGTATGTGCATTCTCTCTCTCCTTCACCCTCTGACTGTAGGATCCTATGACAGCGGTCATCGTCGTCTACTCTTTCCTCATCGCCGAATTCTTCATGCGTTATATGGGAAATAAGCCCTTCCGCAGGCCAAATTTATCTAGCGAATCACTTCCCTACCCGAAACCGATGACAACAAAAATCATGATCATGTCTTTCGGTATCCTCCTCTGCACACTGTGTCTCTTCATTCGGTCCGTAACTTTTTAAAAGCTCTATATCTTCATGAGGTTATCTTATGACTCCATTATAAACAGATCCATATACCGTGTGATCGAGCTTGCGGATGGTTGGCTGGGGCGTGTTATCCGCACGGAGGTGTACTTCAGTGCGTCATTTCTCACTTGTCCTTCTTGTCTCCGTGATTAATTGCGTCCCCTTGCACCTGTTAGACGTTCTTGACGGAGTCATGATCACACTCGCAATCTACACCTTTAATGTCATCCATCCCGGATACTTCCTCGCTGATGACCACGCTAAGGACGACGCAAAGGATTCTGAGAAAGCACGCGGCGTATATTGAATTCAATCCCTGTGCCGTGATTAGCTATATCACTTGTACTTGCGTATTCATCATGTCGTCCAAATTTAAGAATTTTGCATGTCCCATCTGCATCTACGTTCTCTATGAACGCTTGCATTGGAACCGTTGGGTTGCGCGGAAGACAATGTACATATGATATGCTTTATTAATTAATTAGAGATTGCTCGAGGATTCGCATAGAGCTTCGAGCAAGAGGGGAATTGTGGTAATATTCTGGAGGTAGTGTACACATGAGAAACAGGAGGTACAAAGCCGAAAGAAAAACAAAAGCAAAAACACGTCGAAAGATGACCAACCAAAGTCGGACAAAAACGCGAGAAGAGAGTCAAGGGTACATATATAATACCGGCCTAAGGATTAAATAGTAGGTGATGACCATGCCAGAGCTCCAAAGAGGAAATAAGGTCTGTCGAAGCGTGTAATTACAATCAATGAGGGCAGGGGTGAAGCAGTGATCGAGTGATCGACGATGTACGGCGTTAATAGTATCTCGTGTAATGTGATTGCTTGATGACAAAGGAAACTGACGGACTCAATGTCCACATGACGTCGTAAATGATGTTCGTGAAATCCGGATACAAGTTAAAAAAGGGGAGACAAGGTGTCGTGAACATACATAGGAATCAAGTACAAAGGGGCAGAGGAACATGATTGAACAGCAACAGCAGGGATTCGCAGATAGATAGGAGAGAGCTGGGAGACAGGTGATTAGAGCATGACGTTGACACATTAGCACTGGGGTATTCCTTACATAATACTTCACGCATTGCAGTTATTCTCAGCAAATAACACAACCACAACATCCTGCACCTTCAGGCTCGTCGTGCGCTCCATCTGCATTTTGCGAAGCTGCGAAACGTATTCATATCCCCCATTCGAAGAGTGACGCAAGTTCTCACCATCATTTGGCCTGTTTTTACGCTTCTTTTTTATATCCGGCTCATTCTGGGCAGCGAATGGTCTAATGGACAGGTGTACAATCGTATGTGTGGGCGCAGAGTTCGTTTGAGGAGTATAAGTGGGGAAATTCAATTCTATTGTCGTTAATAAACGGTGGTTCCAGAATAACACAAAGAGATTGATTATCCTACGTGATAGAGTTTCATCGTCTTGCAGCATTCTACCAAGGTACAATACTCGGAGGAAAGAAGGCGCAGTAGGTCGCTCATCCTCCCAATCTATGTTAAATTAAGTCAAATCTCAGGGGTTCAAAGGTGTTAGAGCGGACCTGATGGCCATGAATTCCAGACAAGTTCCTTCAGCCTCCCCACCGTCGTTCCAGGCTCAAAACACATTGTCCTTCTCTTCCCCGAAATTAGCAGAAAAGTGAGGTAGACCTGCGGTGTCTGCGGTACAGGTGTCTCTGCAGGAGTATCATTCGGATCCCCAGCCTTCTCTTCCATTGGGCTTGACAGCTGTTTCGGCTCATGCAACACGGATTCTATTGGCTGAGTATCTCCTGACCGCGCACTATTGACACCCTGGATCGTGTCGAACTGTGTCATCGATGTGCTGGCAGAGTTGACCTGGGATGTAGCGTCCATGACAACCGTAGGACCGTGATATGGGTTCGAGTGATGCCACAGCTCAGCTCTTGGGCTTTTTTGTCCTGTCTACGTCGTCGTCGTCGTTGTCTGCCTCGGGCTCGTCGTCTGCGATGGGCGTAAAACAGCGATTGTAGTGAGACGGGGGATCGAAGCAGAGTTCGATCAGATTTCTCTTGGGGTATTTATAGGTACATCGGAAGTGGATTTATACCTAAATCCAAAAAAGGGGCTAAGCCGACAACGCCACAACCTTGCAGACGACCCTGCTGTTAGAAATCGAGTTCTCATCAAGTTAACGAGATCAACGGGACAGTGCGTACGACAAGCTCGCTCTTCTGAGTGCTCGTCGCTGTTGTGTTGTCCAGGCGCTTATGGCAGAGTCCTCCCACGTGTATCAGCCCATCACAAATCTGGAGTACATATCACGGGGACCTCACGCTAAAAAATTTCGAGGATCCTCTCAATACATACATACTTCGGGGGCTGTCTTCGTCTACGATTTCCAATGGAAACAAGTGGGTAAATATGCCCCATAGGAAACAAATGTCTTACATCGGATCGAGCCCCTGGTCGAGACTCGGGTCTCACAACATGAGAATGATGTCTTTCCCGAAGAAACGTCCGACAGTCCTAGTAAAGTGGCTGATTCCGGTAGAATACTCTGGGAATCTCCATATCTCGTCGCCCCTCTTTCGGTCCGAAAGGTTTTGCTAGATGGGCTCACCGAGGCTTATCCATGTCCCCGTGGCCGCATAGAACCTGACAGATCCAAATACATTCTTTTATTATCTTTGGAAGAAAACTCCCAGGTGCAGTCCTGGTTAACGCCCGTCTGTTGTGACTGGTATGAATAAACCCTAACACGTGAACGCTGTGGAAAGGGCTGTTCCTTTGTGTGGTGTGTGACCAGCAGTTAATCAGGGACATGGTGATATTGCACAACTGTTCTGATCAAAAGTTTTGAAGGGGAATGTATGTATATACAAATACACGGGAGACATGGTAGTTACACTAATAGTGGATAAAGCTGTAAGAATAAGACGATAGCGAATTTGCACAACCTAGAGTAAATCGTTGCATGAAGAAAGCATGAATAGAAACAAAAAGTGATAATGGATGGTGTCGCTTGTGATGTAGACTCGCAAGGTATTTTTATAAATAGAAGGGTATAAACCTTGAGGAACAAGAGGCAATGTGATGGGTCAACATTTGAAGTCGGCAACGTGGTACAACGATGAATTGATGTAAGCATCATTATGAAAAAAGAAAACGTGTCCAAGTGCTGCAGTCCTTTGAGTCAAGCATCAGAGAATACGATTTTGCACAACAATGGAGTAGCATGTTCGTCGCGGTGGGTAACTACCTCGCAAAGAAAGGAGCGAGACTTGTGCGAGGTTCGCATATTCTCGCTCCCGCTCTCGTCCTTCTTAGCCTATTAGCCTGGAGACGGGAACACAGATCGACTGCAATGCATGGTCATGATCGGAGGACTCGACGGAAGACTTTGCGCCGCGATTCTCGGGGTCATGACTGATGAAGTCATAATTCGAATTCCACCTCCCTTCCCGAGTTCTTCAAGGAACACCGACGATCCGCGGCGCGTCGTGAGCTGAGCAATATCATGCGATTCTTCTGCTGATATCTGCGTGGAAATCGTGAGCCCATTTACCACAGGTGTATCCACAGCACGAGAGTGGTATTCCGAGAGCTCATTGTCGAGATCGCGTTCATTTCGTATGTGACGGTAGACAAAAGTCACCACGACGAGGAGATTACACATGAGAAGGGTCACTGCCGCCTGTCTAGCGCCTGAGTCGAGCACGGAAACAGGGTCGAATCACGAGACCCACCTCGAGGTTGGTGGTTAAACCATAGAGTGGAATATTATCCCCCATCGCGTAGATCACGCGAATCGTGCAGACGCTGATCGTACAGATAGTGGTTACAAAGACAGCGCGGATCATGTAAAGCGGAGCCTTTGGAAGCCTCGTGTGCCTCAGGATGAACAAGGGAATTGCGACGAGCAGGACGTTTGACACGATGTCGGCTATTTTTCGGGCACAGCGTTAGTTTTCTCGTCACACATGCAGATATAGAGGAATCACACGTACTGCATAACTTGAATATGTTGACAGCATGGCCGAGGCTGCAGTCAATCCACACGTGTTGGCGGGCGCAGACGTAGTTTTTGAGAACGAGCATTATCACAATGTTGAAGAAGAAGATCCACGTTAACAAGTACACGAAGGATCTTGTTCGTCCACTAGGAAGGACTCGGAGAATACTACATGCGATGCTTATCCTGGATGCCCTGGAGCGAAGGCTTTGATTAACCTTGCTATAACAACGAAATAACAATTTGAAAGGAAGTGCACCATATCGTGCAGGTGAATGCCATGGAAGCAGCCTCATAAACACCCTCCTGGACCTTGATCGGGAGAGGGTCGTTTTCCATAGCCTGTTCTACATGCAGACAATTACAGTTATCACCATCCGTCCTCAAGTCGAGATAGATAGATACTTACTGTCAATACGAAAACGAATACAAGCACATACGAAGACGATCGAGTCAAAAAAAGCAGCCGCAAATGCCCACCAGTCATCCCAAGAGAATTGTCTCCGCCACCTTCGTTGTACCAAGCGAAACACAGTTGCAATAATGGCCAGGCTATGGAAAACCGTTGACAGGGCTACCCCAGATTGTCAGCCCGAGAGTGTCCGTCAAATCGTCGGTGCCTCGGCTTACCCGTTATGACAACCGTGGATTTCGACGACTCCCTTGTTGCCGACGCCATTGATGCTAAGTATCCTCCACACCAACCGGGACATGGAACGCCCAGTGGCAGTGGCTAGTACCTGGGAGGAATGGGGAGAACAACGTTGTAGGTGTTGAGAGTCTGAGGTTTTGTTGATAGGTGCAGCATCATCCGCAAAAGTGCGAGCAAGAATAGAATTGGACAGGGTCGTGCAAGGTCGTGCATGCTAAAAGCCGTTGAAATCAGGGTAGATGCATGGGGATGTAGAGACTAACGTTACATATATGAGTATCACGTGGAATGCCAATCATTCAACCCTTGTGTTCCGAGCCAACAAGAGAAATGATGTTCTAAGTCGATTCAGATAACATTTCGAGACTGTAGGAGGATGAGGAATACAATTAATTGCATGGCATTTGACGTGGTATGTAGGAAGGTCTGCATGGGTATGTCAAGTCACCCAAAAAGCTGTTGGTACATAGCTGCTACGCACCAGTATTCTTGAAGGATCTGCAGAGAAACTTCCGTTTATCCTCGGCTAAGGCTTTGGAAAATCCGGAAGGAAGTGATTGTGAACACTATTCGCGCATTGATATCTACGTCTTCAATGTATGAATTGAACAAGCCGACGGTAACCTCAAAAAATGTCGTCGCTGTTGTGCCGGAGGTTTAAACCAACGTCATACCTTTTGACCCGTCCTTACAACTGATTGCGCGTCTTTTCGTTAAGTGGTTTACATCTTGTCTTGAGCAATTCCAGGATGGGAAACGATACTCTTCCACGATCTGAAGGAAGCCATTCGCCGCCTCGCAACTGTCTTCTCTGAAGAACTTCCAGGATAAATCAGAGGTCCACAATAAAGAACGCAAGTTCCGGAGCATTACAAAAGCCGGACCGAATCAAGATTGGCGACTATCTCACGATAAAACGGCTTGAGGAGATTCGAATGGGGGATATTCGTTTGACTTTGATGTGTTTCGAGGAGTAAGGAATGCCAAAACATTATCTAAATATATAAAATCCAGATGGGATTGTTGTTCGTAATTGCAGGATGCAGAACACTTGAAGGGTCCGAGTTGAAGGGATAGATCCAATAACATCTTCGTATTTCCCGACCTGGTTCTTCCGGAACGATAGTTTATCTCTCTGGCAGGCTCCTAGTGATCGAATCCCACCAAACGTATGTGATTCATAATTTTCCATGCCAAGCTTTATAAAGATAGAGATATGTGACGTTTTCAATGAAGATCTTTTGCCACCGCCGTGTGGAGGAGGCCATGTGATTCGCAAGAAGCAGGCGTTCCTCGAAATAAAAAGAACGCTATCGGAAAATAAAGCCAAAACTGGTCGATTTGCACAAGATGCCCAGAGGATCGAGGTATTTCGCTCTGTGGGGTTAATGATCCTGTGACCATCTCGTTTTGAAAGCATGTTTTTCTTATTCGCGTCCAGAAATGTTTAGTCATGCAGTTGTAAGCATCTCCTGCTCGACATCAAACTTCGGAAGACCCTGCGCGATGATAGGATATGCGTGACACTGATGTCCCCGTTATAGCGGTGAAAGACGTTGCATGGTTGACGAGATAGGGGAAAATTGGTGTTCGAGAGTCAGAAGACTACTCATGCCCAGCCAGAGCTCTACGGTGAAGGATATGAACCCGAGATTTGGCGTCGGTGATGGCGAGATGCAGTGCCTCTAAAATCAGATAAAAAAAATCTTTACGTTCTTACTTGTGGCTGTGTCAACTTCCGATTCGAAAACTAGGTAAGTATGGGACTAATCGACGATCTATTGAAAGGATAATTACTTACATGTATTCAGGCGGCAACAGGTAAATAAATAATAATGTTAATGAAAGGTTTGTGCCAGTAACAAACATTTCGTTAATTAATCGCCAAAAAATCACTGTGCCTCCTGAGCTGATGCCTCCGACTTCTTCTTCTGACATTCTGAGTGCACTTGTCTGCGATTATGCAGTCCCGCCACGCCGTATACATAAGCACAATCCCCGTCGTCCGAGGGTTTGTATCCCGCCACGCAAGTGGATTAACAGCGGGAGTCACAATACCTTCCTCAGTTACTGGGGCAGCCCATTACCGTCCTTCCTTCCAAAGACCCGAGAGGACATAACAGCTCCTTCGAGTATTCCCATAATCCATTGCGTGAGGTCGTAGATCGCCTCTGATCTCCACGTCGCATTTTATGCTACGGTAGCGAGGACTCGCGTCATCCCAGCTGCGGCTCATCCGTTTCCTGTTGTTCATATACCTGTATCTTGGCTTTTGGGACCAATAATGTGTTCCCAAGCCCCTTTATAAGGCATTGTGGTGTTGGACTGGAGGACCCGTCGGTAGTACCCGCATTGTTTGACGGCTTCTTGCAGGAATGTCTCGTTCGAGACGTCAGCTGCGTAATACGCGAGGAATGGCGGTGCCATATACACGAAATCCGCTCTACATTGTGGACAGGTCAGAGTCACTACACGGAGGCCGCAAGGCCAGCATACCATAGTTCTGCCGTAGAAACCCGTTGTGATATTACGCCGTTCCAGAAACGGGGTGCAGAACTGACGATAAAGTCGACCGTTTGTCTCGCAAGTTCCGTATACTACGATTCGGTCTTCCCGAGTAGCACGGCACTGACACCCAAGCTCGCCGGATCACCCACAGCGCCTTCGCCAGTCGACAAGCCATTTTTACCGTACCTAAGCGCAATCTTGCTCACAGCGTATGTCAAGGATGTTACATTTTCTTTGGGTACTGTCCGGACGGGAAACGGCGTAGGCCCAAAGACTGATAGACTGGGGTTGTATAGTTCGAGAAGAGCCTCTGAAGCAGTACCATACTCCCATGAGTGGGACGGGAGAGATTGTGCGAGAGAGGCTACTGTTTGAATGTCAAACCCAGGGGAGAAGGGGAATGGCTCAAGGGACAGAATCTGGTTAGTGAGATTAGTCAAGTTGATAATAGACCTTGTGAAAGCCAGCATGGAACCCAAGGGATGATTGTGCGGAAAGATGCTTCGCTTGGCTAGATCTTTGGCTTGATTTTAAGTAACATACAGTTTTAGCCGGTTATGTAAAACACGCTTATACCCGCGTAACCACGCCTCAAAACACGGTGATGGTCGGCTCTAGAAGATCATCAGAACTAGAAAATTTTGACTGAGTCCGACTCAAGCCAAAGGAGGGATTGCTCCATTGAAGGCCTTTTTCCCTTTGAGATACGATGAAATGTCGCCAGGTCAGCAGTGGAAACTCTCAAGATGTGGATAAAGTCCTCGTCGCCACCACTGATTGCGATAGAAAAAGTCAGATGTGGCAGTGCAGGATTTGTCGCACAATCAAATGTTTGATATTTTTTCTAGTGGACCAAAGATAGTTAAGTCGCACCCAAAATCAGGAAGAAGCCAAGGAATTACGTGACATATGGAGGATAACATCTACAACAATGTGCCCGACGCACTCTATCAGAAAATGCAGGTGGATATGATGAAACGGGATATAAGGGGTCAAAGCATGGAGTAAGAAAGCGATGAGGTATCTCCAACCCATGTTCAAGAAGTCTTTTTACCACCAATGAAAATCCAAGAAATAGTAACGAGTATTCGGATCCCGACCGAGATACCTAACGCAGCCGGCGAACCAAGTTTGCCTAAGAGAGCGCGACCCGCGAAGGCGCCCAAAAAGAGCGCAACGGCAGCAATTAGTCTATGGTCGCGCGATTTGACCTTTTGGCGGAATTTGAACAAGCGGGGATCAGAGACGAGTTCGACCCAAACAGTCGTCAGGACGACTAATAACCAAATAAAATGAGAAAGGGGTTGAGTAGAAGACAGAGAAGATACGACGCACTAGTGGTTCCAAATTGAGTGTTTAGCCTTTTCCCCAGTACACCTTGAACCCCAAGACTTGCACTCATGAAAGCAAGCGCAACGAATGATAAGGCATTGTTCCAACTCGGGTCCGCCCTCGTATCGGCAATGCTGAGCTCCCCACTTTGCCATAGGGTGACTGCCGAGCCCATGCTAAGCAGCGCCTGGAGGAGGGTTCCTGCAATGAGCCAGATACGTTTCAATGGCCCTATTCGGTCGCCCAAACGTCCAACCGACGCCCCCAGTTGGAAGGAGATGAGCGAACATAAAGCTTGTTGATCAGCTCTATGGAACGTCATATCCCTAAATCCTTTCGGGCCCTCAAAAAGACGTGCAAGTGCTATCGCCAGCTGGATACGCAAGGCGTAAGTGAGAAAATAAATATCATTGGACAGGGCTCCAGATCGCACCTGCGCAAAGTTTCCCGTTTGGAAACCGCACCAGACGTATACAGAAGAGAACGAGATGACATCTCTGGAATTAGTATATGATGTATGAGCAACTTGTTTTGAGGTAGACAGGTTGACACGCACATGTATCCCGTCATGAAACAGAAGGCAGCCAATGGACCCGTCGACTGCGCTGGGTCTACTTCCGAGTTGAGATAAGTCCAGAACGACGGCGACGGCAACTGCGATGGCCCGCGCTCGACATCCTCCTTGTCGCTCATCGTGTTAGAAGACGAAGAGGATAATACAGCATTGGATGAAGCCTGTTTTTCAGTTTCCGAAGCGGCAGCTGCCAGTG
>QLOM01005430.1:0-12889 GCA_003313785.1 Termitomyces sp. MG148
TTCATCGGAGATGGTAGCATGTAAGACAATCATCGTTTGAAGAAATCTATTTTCCTCAGTCATCTCAATCAGTCAACTTTCGGTGCAAGAGCTTTCTACGATGATGCGAGTTGGGGTGACGCCCATTATCTTCTTACTAAACAACAGTGGTTACACTGTCGAACGCTATATTCGAGGGATGACTCGGTATGTATCAACACTCTTCGATCGCAATTGATACCTTGACTGAATATGAGGGTTAGAAAATACAATGACATCTTTAGCTGGAAGTGGACGGGCCTGTTGACGATTCTAGGTGATTGCGAGGGCCAGGAGATGTCAAAATCTTACAGTGTACGCACCAAAGACGAATTGGTCAACTTACTCGACGACCCAGCGTTTGCGCGTGCCGATAAAATCCAACTTGTCGAGGTCATAATGGACAAGTTTGATGCGCCAAAGTCATTACGACTCATGACCAAAGCTATTGCCAAGTTGAATGCCTATTAAATAACGGGTAAGCAAAGGTCATGCTCAGAATCGATCTTGTCTATACCCAAGCAGCTCGGCTCAGCGGACCTGCCAAACTCGTTTCATTATTATCGGTCACTCGAATAGTTCAAGCATTAGCATTTTGATTTATGGTGTGGAAAGTCGCCAGCTTGTATACTGTATTTGTCAGTAAGTAAAGTATGAGAAAGTCCTTATCAAGAGGCAGGGTAAGAACATATGATGCATATGTATGATGATAGTCATAGGTATATATTATATATATCGAGGAACAAGATGGTTAAAACATATTGCGGGAGATCCGGGTTTACTGTCTACTTTCCCAAGACAAAAGTCTACTGTATCTACAGAATTGGTTCGCGATGTGACCACATCTACCACACACGCCACGGAAACTCTGCGAGGAAAATTCTAATACCCAACATTAAAGGACAAGCACACCGCGACGACGAACGACACTATGATGAACTTATTCTTCTTATTGTGCTCGTCGTCTAGACTACAGATGAAGCCTTATACAAGTTTTTACTTCTGGGTGACTGGCCTCATAAGGCACAGCAATGGTGTCTGACTTTGAGACCCATTGACAAGGATTGCCTGACAAGTGAGAGCCCATTTTGATATGATGATAATTTGTGCTCTTGAAGCTGTCCAGGTCGCGTACTGTAGATGGCTCCTGGGCCTTGGAACTTAGCTGATTCACCACCCATGCTCCTCATCTATTAGCCTAACTGACAATGGTTGTCTCTGGGAAGTATTGGGGGAATAAAAATTTCAGTTGCCCCATCGGCAAGCCATTGAACATGTCTCAGACACCCACCCCAACACGTCATACTTACGTACCTAATTATTAAATCAGTGGGAGTGGGTTTTGAACCCACGTTGACATTTTTGATCTTTGATACTGCCATACCCTATGCTCCAATGCATAGATAACACTATTTCTGTTGTGTGACAGTGCCATCGTGTCCTCTGCACAATTTTATTTTCCATAATTTATCTAATCATTCTTAAAGGGAATTGGCAGACATCAAGGACAGCATCCGCATTTCTTTCTGGGCAGTGTGCGATGACCTTCTTACGCTGCTTTAAAGTTTAAAATTTTCTTCCCCATGATCGACATTTCATTATCAAACTCATACGATCAAAAGGGAATAATTATAAGAAAGCAGTAGTACGACTGGTTCTCATAGCACTCGAAGGAGGGAAATGTCCGTAGCATACTTGGTACGTGACTAAATGTATGTAGTACGGGCCCCGGTCATTCATGCGTGGGTATTCAAACCTAACCTAACCTAACCTATACAAAGCCTTGACAAAGTACTTCTATCACCTATGAACTGGAAATTGAGAGGCTTTGACTCACTGAGTGCAACAAGTTGCACAGAAGCAATGGGGGCCCTGTGACGAAGCATAGCGCAGAATAGAAATTGTATTAGACAAGCACAAATATCTTATTGCCTGGAGTTCACGAATCAAGAATGATATATTGAGTAATTATGAGTACAATCAAAGTAAGTATGCTCACCTGGAGTTCACGAATCAAGAATGATGTGAACTCCAGGATTCGACGTTACTATATACCCCTTTTTCTTATCAGTGAGACATAGGTGAGTAATACGAGTCTCACTATGACCAAATGTTTAAAATATAAAAAGAAACATACATCTAACCTGACAAAGCGATGACCATACGATGAGGTCAATTGGCGCATACTTCGATACTCCCACTCGACAATGACCGTAAGTTGACTATGCCCAATTCATTTCAGCACTTAACAAAGGCGTCCCGAGGTAGAGCTTTCGTTAATATGTTGGCAATCATATCTTTAGTCGAAACGTATCGTAATTTGATGTTTCCTCGAGTGATGTGGTCGTGTATGAAATGATATCGGATGTCGATGTGCTTTGCACGAGAGTGCGACACAGGATTGTTGGATAATGCGATGCTTCCTGCACTATCAGAATAGATAACAGTTGCTGCAACTTGTGGAAAGTTCAATTCATATAGCAGAGATTGTAGCCAGATTGCTTCGTGAGTGGCGTTCGAGGAGGTGATATATTCGGCTTCAACGGTAGACGTAGCGACAATTGATTGTTTCTTCGATGACCATGAGATTGTGCTTCCATTAATATCAAAACTCCATCCGCTGATTGATTTTCTATCACGAGTGTCCCCTGCCCAATTAGCATCGCTCCATCCCACTAACTTAATTTCGTCCTTGACAGATCCTCCAAGTC
The DNA here is from genome assembly GCA_003313785.1 of Termitomyces sp. MG148. Classification (NCBI taxonomy): domain Eukaryota; kingdom Fungi; phylum Basidiomycota; class Agaricomycetes; order Agaricales; family Lyophyllaceae; genus Termitomyces; species Termitomyces sp. MG148. The sequence goes on from QLOM01005430.1 coordinate 2,730, forward strand.
GAATTGAGAACTCCCTGGTACCTTTCAGATAGCGGAGGATCCGCTTACAAGCGGCCATATGAGGTATAGCAGGGTTATTAGCAAACTGAGCGACCAATCCAACGGCGTACTGTATGTCGGGCCTAGTTTGCGTAGCGTAGAGAAGAGATCCCACAAGAGATAAGTAATTGTGACCCTTTGCATATTGATCATAGAGGTTCCGCTCATCTTGAGAACAAGGAGCCAGAACACGTGTCAAGTTATGGTTCGTGGTGATAGGAGTCGATACAGGGGTACAAGAAGACATTTGGAAGCGGTTGAGGATGGAATTGATGTAGGCAGTTTGATTTAGATAAATAAGGTGGTTCACACGATCGTGGCTGACCATAAGACCCAAAATGTATCGGATTTCTCCTAAGTTGGTGATGTCGAAATCATTAGCTAAATTCTCCTTGAAAGAGATGACTTTACAAATGTCCTTTCCAGCAATGACCATATCATTGACATAGATAAGAACGTATAAGATTATTTTGTCCGCAGTTTGATACATGTAGAGGCAGTCATCAGAGCGAATCTGTTTGAATCCTAATTTGATGAGCGTCACATGCAACCGTTCCTTCCATTTTCTACCAGCTTGCTTAAGACCGTATATTGCCTTTTGAAGTCTCCAATACTTCTTCTTACCTATCCCTTCAGGAGCGTGCATATAGATTTCCTCATCGAGAGATCCCTCCAGGTACGCTCCAATCACATCAATCTGATGGATCTTGAGATCATTGATGGTGGCAAGTGCCAGGAATGCGTGAAGTGTTGTGAACTTTGCAACCGAAGAGAAGGTCTCATCAAAGTCGATGCCGGGAATTTGCGAGAAACCTTGAGCCACGATACGTGCTTTAAATTTTGCATGATTCCCGTGTTTGTCGACCTTTTCTTTGAGTACAATTTTACTGCCGATTGCTTTCTTTCCCTCTGGTAAGTTGTCCACTTCATCGAACACCTTTTTCTGTATTAATTGATCATATTCGGATTGAATGGCTTTTTTCCATCCTTCAGACTCAATTGACTTTAAGGCGTCGCTAACGGAAGGACCAGACATGGCAATAAAGGCCGCATGACTGTTGCCAGTATCTTTGGGTTTGTCTTGGCGGAATCTTTTGGGTAACTTGCGTTTGCGAGTCGAGGGATTCCACTTTGGTAAGTCTTCCCACCTTGTTGTTTTACGAAGGGCTGAAGGAGTAATGATCGTTGATTGAGTATTGGTTGGAGTGGTAGGTCGAGATGGAGTGGGATAACGCAATTCTTCATCAATAGAGGATTCTGTTGATGGCTCCCTCAAATCATTCAATTCATTTTGAGTTGACTCTGTCTCAGTCTCGGACGAATGGATCGATATTTGACGAGATGAATCGGATTCGGAAGGAATGGCACCATCAATTAATTCATTCACTTCCTCAGGAGTGGAATAAGTGAGGCCCGTCTCGACATAGGCCAATTCACTAGGTGTGTCGTCCTCGTAGAATTGCACATCCCTGGAGGTAATTAACTTTCTGTTCTCGAGATCTTCCAACCTATAGCCCTTGGTTTCTCTGCTCCACCAACCAAGCATTCGTACTCGTACAGCTTGAGATTCTAATTTTCCATGTCGGACTTCTTTCGGAACGTGGGCCCAACCGATGATAAGACCTAGGCTGGGCTCAGCGCAGCAAAGCTATAATTAGCAACTTTTGTTGATAACAGTTTGGCGGCTCACTCAGGCGACCAGGCACGACGCAAACGACACATGACTAGGCGACCATGGGATGTTTAGCGCACGGGACTACCAGACCACGGGACTCGCTCACCTGACTGACACACACATGACCTCGGGCTCAATAACAGGTCACCGATCAAAGATAGCCGGCGACTTATAAGATTAAGCGTTTAACGACTTGCCGACGGCTATCAGCAGGTCGCCACTTCTTCAGCCCCGGTGCCTGGCGGTTAGCGACGCTTACCTTTACCGACGCTTAGCGACTTTGGCGACATCAGCCCCCTTGATTGTTTCAGACCCCAGGATAGTCACCGTTTATTTGACTGCTTTCAGTGCTCACTTGGTAACTTAGCGCTTGCCGACTGATAGACGCCGCGGGTTAGCTATTTCACATTCTATTCTTCTTGTCATAATCCATTCCCCATTTTGTTACTTAGCGACTTATAGTTTAATTAACATGGCGACTTAGCGCCTATAAATACTGTACATATTTTGTCTTAGGAGCATCAAATTCTATCCCCACAGTTCAGATCACAACTTGCGCTCACTAAGTTCCTCAAAGTCGCCAAGGGACTTACTATCTTTACCGACTACGCTAAGCTTGCCGCTTCTTTGCCAGTCTTGCCGACTGTCTAGGTGCTATACGAGCACACTTCGACTACGTTACGTCGCCAAGTCCTTGCCGACTATTGGCACCCTAGCGCCTCGCAGGCGACACGGCTTAGATCGCTAAGCACCTTTCTTCCTTTACCAAATTTTCCTTAAACAAACTAAGTCTCTGGGACCCTGCCCGGACTCCCTCTCAACTAGCGACCGCCCAATGCATTACCTTCCACAGTAGCTAGGTACCGTTTACCCTTGACAGTACTTAGCGACTTTTGGGCGTCATCACCGAGAGAGCCAAAAATTCATAAGTGTGAAACGTTTGGCTTTTGATTGAACCATTGACTGTGTGGAATCCTCCCTTGCAGAGCTGAAGTGGGGGTAATCGACTGAAGGTATACCGCGTACATGAATGCTTTGCCCCAATAGCGTAGATCCATTCTTGCTCCATGTAACATGCTGCGAGTCATCTCCATGAAGATCGCAATTGCATGTTCGGTGATGCCATTTTGTTGGGGACAATAAGGATTTGTTGTCTTGTGTTTGATGCTGTTTCTAGAACAGAATTTATTCATCAAATTATTCACGAACTCACTGCCATTATCAGATTGTATGATCTTCATGAATCGACCGCTTTGACGTTTGAGCTGAGCTACTATATTGCGTACTTTGTCGCCTGCGTCTTCCTTGTGTTTCAAGAGTTTGCCAGTCGGAAACCGACAACTAGCTTCGACGACGACTAGTGCATAGTTGAATCCATCCCAAGTAGGTACTGACATGGGTCCAGCCATATTGATGACGATAAGTTCATTTTTGTCATATCTAGTGTCACTCGATTGGGGAAGAGGTGGCCTCATGGATTTTCCTTGCATACAGCCACTGCACAATTGGTCAAACTCGTGGGGAGATTTGATTTCAAGTCCTGTTACCAGATTTTGGTCCATCATGGATTTGATGGTACGTGGGCTAATATGGCCTAGTTGTCAATGCCATAGACGCATTGTGGACTCACTGGCAAGGTAAGCCACCTGCTCATTATCGTGTTGAGTGTTCATTTCTTCGATTCGATAAAGAGTCCCCCTGGAACCTATAAGGTTCGCGTGCATAAAATCGTCTCCATTCTAGGCTAGACTGAGACCAAATGTAAGTCCCTTGATTGTAGCACCGGCGCGTTGAAGAGAACCCAGGCTGACTAGATTCGCTCCAAGATTCGGAATATGCAAGGCATCATGCAAGAGTACGTCATTGATTCCACTCAATACGTTTGTCTTGAACTGAATGGTGCCCCTGCCAACAACAGCCAATTCATTGAACCCACCAACAGATATGTGTTGATTGACGACTTCTTGATATTCGGTGAAGTATGATCGATTGGCAATCATATGACAAGTTGCGGCGCTATCAAGAAGTAAACCGGAGGGCATTCCATCGTTTGTTGCCATTAAAACTTTTCCCACTTTGCGAGTCTGATTCTTTGGTTCAGCGATGGTTATATTAGCATTGCCGGCGTTCTTGGACTTTTTGGGTTTGGGGCATCTAGGATCCCAATGTCCTTTATCCCCACAGTTGTGGCATATATCGTCGGGCTTTGGCTCTCTCTTGGACTTGGACTTCTTCTTTATTGACTTTGAATAGTCTTTACTCCCACTGGAAAAGTTTTCATTCTTGGATGCAAAGGCCAGGTTTTTAGATGAGGAATTGTCTTCATGTTGAGTTCTCTCGTAAACAAGCAGTAACCCAGTGGTGACGGTGTCCAATGTAAGCGCAGTCCCTCGATAAAGTAAGTTTTGCTTGACAACTTCCCAGGTAGGTGTACGAGGCAACGAAAGTAGAATAGCATTAACGATTGTGATGTCATTGACCTTGTGATTGGCTTTGAGGAATCATTGACGAATATTGAGGTAAAAACCTATGTGTTTAGATATAGAGGTATGTCCATCCCAGCGCTTCGCATAGAGCTGCTGATAATAATAATGGATGTTTACCCTGCTCTGCTGCTTGACGTAATTTTGACAAAGATGTTCCCAAACTTCGACAGAACTCTCTAGGCCAATGATGGAGTCACGCTGAGTATATTCGATAGCATTGCGTATGAGACCCATGGCGGCATCATCTCGATTGAGCCAACGTTCGTACTTGTCACAAGCCTGTTCCCAAGTTAAGTATTCCTTCGATTGAAGGACATCGAGTAATTCCTGCCCTTCCTTCTTGACAGAATCAGAGGAAGTGCTCTGAGTGGCTTCAGGTGAAACCAATAGGCTAGGATACTCGCTTGGTGGCTTCGGTGGGCATAATTCACGACCGGTGATAAGACTGGGGCTGGGCTCAGCGCAGCAAAGCTATAATTAGCGACTTTTGTTGATAACAGTTTGGCGGCTCACTCAGACAACCAGGCGCGATGCGAACGACACATGACTAGGCGACCACGGGATGTTTAGCGCACGGGACTACCAGACCACGGGACTCGCTCACCTGACTGACACACACATGACCTTGGGCCCGATAACAGGTCACCGATCAAAGATAGCCAGCAACTTATAAAGATTAAGCGTTTAACGACTTGCCGACGGCTATCAGCAGGTCGCCACTTCTTCAGCCCCGGTGCCTGGCGGTTAGCGACGCTTACCTTTACCGACGCTTAGCGACTTTGGCGACGCCAGCCCCCTTGATTGTTTCAAACCCAGGATTAGTCACCGTTTATTTGACTGCTTTCAGTGCTCACTTGGTAACTTAGCGCTTGCCGACTGATAGACGCCGCGGGTTAGCTATTTCACATTCTATTCTTCTTGTCATAATCCCTTCCCCATTTTGTTACTTAGCGACTTATAGTTTAATTAACACGGCAACTTAGCGCCTATAAATACTGTACATATTTTGTCTTAGGAGTATTGAATTCCATCCCCACCGTTCAGATCTCAACTTGCGTGCACTAAGTTCCTCGAAGTCGCCAAGGGACTTACTGTTTTTACCAACTACGCTAAGCTTGCCGCTTCTTCGCCAGTCTTGCCAACTGTCTAGGTGCTATACGGGCACACTTTGACTACGTTATGTCGCCAAGTCCTTGCTGACTATTGGCACCCTAGCGCCTCGCAGGCGACACAGCTTAGATCGCTAAGCACCTTTCTTCCACTACTAAATTTTCCTTAACAAACTAAGTCTCTGGGACCCTGCCCGGACTCCCTCTCAACTAGCGACCGCCCAACGCTTTACCTTTCACAGTAGCTAGGTACCGTTTACCCTTGACAGTACTTAGCGACTTTTGGGCGTCATCAAATTGGAGCCCACTGCGAGGGACTTTAGGGCAGAATTCCGCCAGAAACTTGTTTGCAACGCCAGCGCCGCCTTCTAGTTCAGTCGGCAGGCGCTACTATCCCTTTCCACATTTCGCCTTCTACTCCCCAGTTACCTGGAACCTTACCACGTCGTACCTTAGTGCAGGAACTTGCCGATTACACAACTGAGCTTACAGTCGACGACATCCCAGACCTTTTCCCCCGCCAACTAGACTTTGACGCTAGCGCACCTGGCACTCAGACTCCTCTTGCTGACTTAGCTCAGGGATCACCGCCTAGTCCTCTCACTCCATTATCACAACTATTCAGAACCCCCACTCCCTCATCTCCATCTTCACCACTCAGCTTACCGACTACTTCGCTACCGACAACACCGTTACCGACTCACACTATGGAGGCAGCTGTCGCTCAGCGCATGCCGCCTCAAAACCACTTCTCTGCCCCCAAATGGGATGAGACAAAACCCCGGGAACTCACTCAATACTTTAAGGAACTCGAATACCTCTTTTGTGACTGCAGCATTACCGACCACACCCAAATGAAAGAATACGCGGCACGTTATGTGTCATACGACATGGCAGAAACATGGACTGGCCTCAGGGAATTTAGCGCCCCTGCTGCCGCTCTTGGCGACAACCCCCCACCGGCAGCAACTTACGAGGACTGGAAGACCGCCGTGATTAGGCTCTACCCTGGCGCGGAAGCCTCTACACGTTATACGGTCAGCGAACTTCAGAAATTAGTACAGGACACATTTGACAACGGCATATACACCCTTGGCACCCTCTCGACTTATTACCGCGACTTCCAGAGAGTTGCCAGGTGGCTTTTACAGAATGGCAAGCTCTATGGAAATGAGGAACGTCGCTTATTCCAGCAAGGTATCCCCATGTCGCTATGGGCTAGGATTGCTAGGCGACTGGAAATCACACAGCCTAACCACCACCCAGAGGAGCCCTATAATGTGGACGACGTCTTTGAAGCTGGTAAGTGGATTCTTAAAGGCACGGACACTGGCGTAAGCGCCCCTCGTCCCGCTACCGTCCCTGGTGTACTGCCTGTCCCTGCCGCCGCCATTGCTCCCTTACCGACCCCACCGCCAGCCGATCGCTACGTGAAGAAGGAAGATTTGGACACCGCCATTGCTGCCGCAGTCGCTAGCGCCATGACCCGCATTGAAACCATGATCACCACTAGTCTTACCGCCTCTCGTAATCCCGCTCCTGTTAACAACCTTTGCCATTTCTGTGGTGAGGTCGGCCACACTATGACAAGGGGTCGCTGTCCCACATTGGAAAACTACATTCGCCAAGGACGCATTCGCCGAGCTGCCGACGGTAAAGTGGTACTTTCCTCAGGCGCCATCATTCCCAACTATCCCGAACTCAAGTCCTACCAAGAATGCGTGGATGAATGGCATCGTAGAAACCCTGGCAACTTAGCGACTGGCACCCTTACCGGAAACGCTAACCCCGACGCAGAACAAGCTATGCAACAACAGATGGTACTTGAAGTCATGCATTTGGACACTTTTAGCGACTCAGGCAACTTCACTAAAGATGCACGAATTGAAAGCTTAGAAAAGGACTTGGCAATGCTGAAGAATCAGGTCTTTGATGGTGTGGAAATTAAGCAACCGAAACAGCCCCTTAAAGGATACCGACCTCTAGCGCCTGTCGCTGCTGACCCCGATGTCACTTCAGCGCCTACCGCTGCACCCGCCGTAACTACCCAGCCGCCCGCAAACCCTGCCACCGTCGCTAAACCCGCTAACCTTGCACCAGAAGCTAACAATGCTCCCTTACCGCCTCTACACCCTTATGCGGGTTTACCTGCGCGCTATACTGCGCCCGCACAACGGAACTTTGCCGCCCCGGACAAGCAACCTGAAGGAGGGTATAGGCCCACTGCGCCCATATATGATATAGAGAAATCCAACCACGTCTTCAGCCGCATCATGAAAACGCCCGTCACCCTGTCGGTAGAGGAACTTTGTAGCATAGCGCCAGACGTAAGGAATCAGGTCAAAACAGCGGTAACCCCCAAGCGCACTCTTCAGGCAACGGTACAAGACGTTAGCGACATTGACGACGCACTACCTGGATTCTCTGTCACTACTGATCCCGCGCTTAACGACACCGACTTCGCACAACAACTCGCTAATGCCACCTCTGTGGACCCCGTGGAATCCTACATCAAGTCGCTAGCGCCAGGAGAAGACCCTGCAATCCTCACAGTCGCTCAGGACTCACAAGCGATACGCTCTATTATGCTCACAGTCGACAGTCGCCAGGAAATTGAAGCTATTGTGGATAGCGGATCACAAATCATTTCTATGTCAGCCGAAGTCGCCAACAATCTAGGCCTGATTTATGATCCGGGTATTGTTTTAAACATGCAAAGCGCTAACGGCACAGTAGACAGGTCGCTCGGACTCGCCAAAAATGTGCCGTGCACTATTGGCGATCTCACCTTTTACTTGCAAATCCACATCCTACGTTCCCCCGCATACGACATCTTACTCGGCCGCCCCTTTGACGTTTTAGCGCGCTCCATAGTCAGGACCCTTTCCAACGACGAAACCACCCTCACGATTAGCGACCCCAACTCTGGCGTCCGCCGCACAGTACCGACTTTCCCCAGAGGTCGCCAAAAAGAGAAGCTCACCAAGGCACCTGCCTTCACTGAACAACACCTGGGCCATTCCAGGTGTTTTCACCCGCCATCGAGGAAGTGATTAGCGACGATCACGGAGATGTAGCGCTTACGCTAGATTATGACCACCAAAGTGGTCGTGTAAATATTGTTTCAACTGCTTATCTTGATTCCAAAGTACTTTCCTCCTCTCTTGACACTAGCGCTGATGCGCTTAATCCCAGTACGAACCCCAAAAATATGCAACCCCTTCCCGACTCTGCTCTTGCCTACCTGTACCTTACCGCTTCTGACCAGTTTGAACGCTTCACTTCTCCCGATACGTATCTTGAAACACTCCCTAATTCCTTACACCCTGCTATTCTTGGACTTACTTGCCCTAGCGACGCTGCTAGGGAATCATCCCCCTTACCTACCGCCTCCACCTTTGCTGTCGCTAACACTAATAAACGCAAAGGTGTTCAGGTCAAAAAGAAGTATAAGCCCATAGCGCTTAAAATCAAGCCTGTCGCCAGCATGGTATCCGAAGACTTCAGAATCGAACGATGTATTCTTGGCGACCCTCTTGCCGACCTCCCGACTTTAACTCCCAATCCACCACCCTTCCAGCCAACTGGTCGCTTCACCGAGGAGCGTCGCAAGCAATTCCTTAGCGACCATGACACTGGTTTCCTCACTTCATCAGAATTGGATGTGCTTACCGACCTTATGTCCAAACAGAACCAAGCCTTCGCTTGGGAGGACTCTGAAAGGGTTAGCTTCCGTACCGACTTCTTCCCGCCGGTCGTCATACCGACTATCCCACACGTACCCTGGACTGAACATAACCGACCTATACCGCCTGGACTTGAAGCTGAGGTTTGCCAGATCATACGCAGCAAGATCAAGGCTGGCGTCTATGAGCCTTCAAATAGCGCTTACCGCTCGCGCTAGTTCTGCGTCCTCAAGAAAAATGGTAACCTCCGTATTGTTCACAGTCTAGAGCCACTAAATAGGGTCACCATACGACACTCTGGCGTCCCTCCCTTTCCCGACCATGTCGCTGAATCCTTTGCCGGCAGAATCTATGGCGCTACCTTAGACCTCTATGTCGGCTACGACGAGCGCCTTATCCACCCTTCCTCACGCGACCTTACCACCTTTCAAACTCCCTTTGGCGCCTTGCGCCTAGTCACCTTACCGATGGGCTGGACCAACTCAGTCCCCATATTCCACGACGATGTTAACTTTATCCTCCAACCCGAAATACCAGAATTCGTACAAAGCTTTATTGACGACGTTGGCGCTAAGGGTCCCAAAGACTGGCGACTCATTGATGGCCTTCCAGCGACTCACCCTGACAACCCTGGCGTTCGCCAAGCGCTATGGGACTTCTTCCAGCTTCTTAATTGCATTCTCCAGCGCATGAAGTATTGTGGCGGTACGTTCTCCGGACACAAGCTTGTCTTATGCGCCCCTTGCTTCAAGATCCTGGGCCATGTCTGCACACCTAGTGGACGCGTTCCCGACGAGTCACGCTTAGCGCTTCTAGAGCGCTGGGGTACCTGCCACAACCTGTCAGAGGTACGCGCCTTCTTAGGGACTGTTGGCGTCTTGCGTATTTTCATCAAGAACTTTGCCCACCGCGCCCACCATCTTAACCGACTCACACGCGCTAACGCTCCCTTTGAATTTGGACCGGAACAAGTTGCCGCACAAAGAGACCTTGTCAAGGCGCTACAGGAAGCACAGCCTCTGGTACCTATTGATTATCAGTCGCCAGACCCAGTTATCCTGGCGGTAGACACTTCTTGCATTGCGGTTGGTTTCTTTCCCTGCCAATGCCTTAGCGACAACAGGAAGCAGAGGCGCTACAACCGCTTTGGGTCCATTACGCTAAA
>QLOM01005438.1:0-21988 GCA_003313785.1 Termitomyces sp. MG148
TCTTATTTCACCTCCTTGTTTTATTCTTATCTTGCCCCTCATCCTATATGCCGACGCAACGTATTCCTGACGTACTAAACCTCCTAATTTAATCTTATGATACTATAGACCAAGCAGCTGATATCCCAACCATAGTATAAAAGGAATATGTATTAGGTAGAAAAACTTAACTTTGTTCTGGTTGGTTTCAACTTATCAAAAGTCCGATCCTAACATTAGAACAAAGTTCCCCACTCAGCCAAGGTCCTTAGCTCATCGCAGCAAGCGTCGTCCTCGCTGTTTCCCCTCCCCCTCAACTACCCTCAACTCTCTTACTCGCCCTCTGCGTTAATCACGCACAACCAGCCAAGTATCCATTTCTTCTATTTTTACCATTTACATCACTAACCGTAGTTAGACGTAAATAGCAAGGAACCCTAGTCAGTAGGTACAAAAAGGGCTGCTCCGAGGCACCCTCTAGAGTTGAACGGTTGGGTCTGTGTCCTTCAGTGGGCCAGCCTTTCCTACACCAGTGCAATAGGCAGTAGTCACTCCGTTAAGCCTGGGTATTTAACAACTGCTCTCTGGTTTATTGACGTCAACGCGCGTCAACTCGTGGCTGAAGAAAACCTCAACCCGCTTCCTGCACGTGCTGTCCAAAGGCATTGGACAGGCTTGTCTGACCAAGTCTTCACTTGCACACGTGTAACAGCTTGAACCCCTTCCACTGGAAAAAATGTCATCTGACACTCAAATGCCTGCCACTGCAACGGAGGAGTCTGTTGGGATCCTTCAAACAGGGATCACTTCTATCCTTGAAGCCATCAATAACCTTATCCCCACATGGGGAACCAAATCTTGACACAACTGCCCAATCCATAAATCAGCTCGCAGTCGCTACAGTCCAGTTGGCTAACACCGCCGCCAGCGCTACTGCAGCTATTACTCAGCTCCCGCAGCCACATTAAGGTAGTAGAGGTTGGGGAGATGACGGACAAAATGAAGAAAGCAGTTGCGGCACAGCTTCAAGAGCAGGGTTTTTGAGAGGCTCGCCACCTGGCCAAATGGACAAGCCCCTTGTAGATTCCAGGTTAAAAATTAATTCTATTCTACCTACTCAATACAATCAGGAACAGTTTAGCTTACTGGAAGCAAAGGCTATTGAAAAAATGGTCATCGGATCAGTCGCAAGTGAAAAAACCTCTACCACAGTCGAGGTAGAACTTTGGAGAACCGATAATCTTGCATCGCTGAGTGTCAAAGGGCTCCTTGACTCAGGGGCCACCAACATGTTTATTAACCGGGATTTTGTGGAAAAACATGACCTACCACTCCAAACACTACCACAGGCTATACCGGTATTCAATGTTGATGGAACTGGAAATGAGGGTGGTTCAATAAAAGAATTTGTTGCGCTTACAATGAGATACAAGAATCATTCAGAAAGGGTTCATTTTTATGTCACGAGCATAGGGAAGGCAGAAATAATCATAGGTTACAACTGGCTAAGGAAACACAACCCTAGTATAGACTGGAACACGGGGGAGGTAATCTTCAATTGATGCCCAAGCTCCTTTGGAAGGGGAAGAATAGAAAAACTAAAAAAGGAATCAAAAAAACAAAAGCAGAAGAAACAAAGCAAAAACTCACAAAAAACAAAGCAAGTCATAAATGAACATAGCACAACGGAACCTGTAAACAAAAAATTTAGATGGCTTAAGGAAGGACATCAATACATACGCTTCTACAATCCAGAAGTAGGGGTCTTCGACTCTCTCTTCTTTGAGAAGAGCAAGATCCCAGCTGCAGCGGCTCTGCAAATTAATGCAACCACGAATGTTTCCCAAAGGATAGCCCAGAGAAACAACAAATGAAGACAGAAGATAAGTATACAAGAAATGATCCCAGACCACTACTACAAACCGTTCAAATTCATCTTCAAAAAGAAAGGATTTGATGAATTGCTTCCTCAACGCCCGTGGGACCACGCCATTGATATAATCCCAGACGCAAAACCCGCGAGGGCTTCAAAGGTATACCCTTTGAGTCTGCAAGAGCAAGGAGAGCTAGACGAAGTTCTAGACAAGAACCTGAAAACGGTGATAACGTCACTAACTTCCTATAAGCTGAATGTAGACTTTTGGTAAGTCTGTTATTTTTAGCGGGCTATAGGGAGTGACTGATAGTCAGCAAAGAATCTTTCGAGGATAACCACCTGATTGCTCTCAGTCGCCCGTCTGAGCGTGCAACGGAAGTAGCTGTTGGTAGGACGGAAGCTTGTTGGCGGAAACTTCTAGCGGTTTATCGGGACGTTATGTTTTTGTGGTAGACGACGGATTGGTAGAAGCGCAGTAAGAGAGAGGACGCTGTCGGAATCGGTGACGGAAACGCTGTTGAATACGCAGGATGCAACGGACTAGTTCAGAATGTCTTTTAAACTCTGTATCGTGAACTTCTGGACTATGTTTTGAGGTGAAAGAGATGATTTATTCCAAACATATTGTACAGTTTTATAGTATCCCGTCCGACTAAGGTTCCTCCGTTGTCTCTTAGCGGATCCTGCTTTCCTTCTCCGCTATCTGCTTTCCATCCCCCATTCTTCCATCATTCCATTCCTCTGTTCCTTTCTGGGGTTCCACGGTGGGTACCGCTGGGTTCGTTTCATACCGTTTTTTGGTCCGTTCTCAACCTATCCCGTCTTTGGGTCCTGTTGGTCCTGCTGAAGGGCAGCGTCCTTATTTGGGATACTTTTGCTCTTTCCGCCCTCAGTGCTGAGCTGTCCCTATCATCCTCCCCCAAACTGAGATCTGGACTGTTCCCAGTCCTCGCGGTTTCTCCCACCAGGCTCCTTTGTTACTTCGGTTGAGTTCCTTCTTTGATCAGGCTTCCATTTTTCTTTTTGTGGTCCTATACTGAGTCACCTGCCTGATGGCCCTTCTTGGACAGATCGCCCCCCTTAAGTAAGCTCTTGTTTGTGGCGCAACAGGTCTCCGTCCTCCCTTCTCCCATATGCCTTCTCTCGACCCCCCTTCTCCTGTTGACTTCTCCCGCCTTGCTGATTGCGTGCTGGATTTGGCGGTAGCCGCTTCTTCTTTGCCAGATAACAATCGTGCCGTTGTCGAAGGGTTAGCATTGCTCCTGGAGCAGTGGGAAGTGTACCAATGCGGGGGGGCATCGTGGGCCCGTTCCCGTGTTGCCTGGGATTTGTTTGGATCGTTGGTCCCTCCACCAAAATGAAATCTGGCCTCGCGCGGTGACTTCCCAGGTGGTTAGTGTTTTGTCCCTTGCTGGTCCCGCCCCCCTCCCGTACTATCAATGGCCCCGTCCTTCCGGCTTGACGTCTGTTCGCTCCGTCTTCTTCCACACGCCCCCATGTTGTCGACTCTGGGCCGCCTTTGGTAGGTCCTTCGGTGTCTGTTTTGCAACTCCCGTAGTTAATCTGTCTTCCTAGCTCCGCCCTTCCTCAGTGCTTTGCGCCTCCAACCGCCGGTGGCTCCTGGCCGATCTACCCTTCCCCATTCCCCGGGAGCGTGAACAGTTAGCCGTGCTTGTGGAGCGGGCCCGCCATCTCTTCCACTGGACCTGGGCGGAGCTGGCGGCCATTTTTAGTCGCTTAGCGTTAACTCGTCGCGATGCGGATACCACTTCGGAACATCTTGACGTTTTAACGCGTTACCTGCAGGAGTGTGAACAGGCTTTGGCCGCAAATTAGTAGTCCCAGACCCCCTCTGTAGATAGTTGAATCGTTTGTTTTCCATAGCCCGAGCAATTTCTTTTCTTGGGGCCCGTTGCCACATATGTCGTTGACCCTTTCAGCCCGTTCCGAGCGAGCCTGTGCTTTGGCGATGCTTTGTGATTTCTGCTTCTGGTGGCCTTCTTTTGAAGGGCCGCTGTCTTCTCATCTCCGCTGCCCCTCCTTCTGTGTTATAAGTTTTTATCTTCCATTGTGGCCTGTCTTTTTGTGTTGTTATGGTCCCTCCCCCTGTTTCGCCCCTCTATGCTTTTGCTGTTGCCCATACCCGTGCTTTTACTGGTATGGCTGATCGCTGTCTTGAGGCGATTCTTGTTGTCGCGTCTTTTCTGGAGCACGATTGGGCCCTCATAAATAGCCTTGCCACCTTACTAGGAGTGTGGGAGGAATGGCAAGTAAGGAAAGTAGTTTGGCCCCATGCTCGTATTGCCCAGCGTGTATTCGTTGAACGCTGGTTCCGTCACAACCTTGAGTCTTGGTCGCCAACCGTTATATCGGCAGTGGTGGGTTGCCTTTGCCTCCCCTGTCGCGCCATTCACCATTTCCTTAGCGCGTGGCGGTCGCTGAGGATAGTTCCCTCCTGGAAGGCTCTTTCTTTCACCCTCCCCCTGTCAGTCACCCCATATCCCTTCTGTCCTTGTCCGCCTTGCCTCCCATTGGCCCGGCCTCTCTGGATCTTCCTCCACCTCGCATACTCCGCGGCCCACCCCAACACGGTTGGCGTTCCTGGGTAGGTCGTTTCCTGGCCCCTCTCTCGCTCGGGTCGCCTTGTGACATTGGATTTTTAGCAACTACGCCCCCCGACCTTCCATGATCCTACCGCAGCAACGGATTCCCACCAATCTCCCTTTTCTGGTCGACTTTCTTCAAAATCGGACTTCTCTCCGCCGAGTTTCCGAACTCGCATTGGCACACCTGGATATTATGCGCCTCGAAATCCAGTCCCGCCTCCGCCAGCTTGCCTTAACCCGCTGCAAGTTACGGCTCTGTAACGAGCGGCATAGCGCCCTCATCCGCTACTTACAAGAATGCGACAGCGCCATGGAATGCGAGCTGTTGGACCACTTGCCCAACGAAATCCTGCCTGCTCTCATTGTTTCCCCTTCCCGGTCGCCTTTTCCCCCCGATTCGCCCGATTGATAGGCCATTAGCGTAGCTTCAAGTTTTTCCTGTTTTCCAATATATCACTTTTTCTTCTTTGTCGCCTTCTTTTGTGTGAGGTTCTTGCCAATCCGTACTTCTTTCCCCATAAGGAGCCTGATAGTTGCACGCTCCTTCAGGCGGGTTGACAACTGACACTTACGCTTCGGGCACCCGCCCTTTGCTTCTTTGGCGCCTCTGACTTCATGTGCACAGGTCGCCATCCTTCCCGCTCCCTTATAAAGGAGGGCCCTTCGAGGTCTTTGGCCACTTCATGTCTTCTCCGGAGTCCTCAATTCTGCCAGTGACCACCGTCCATGCGCAGGCCTTTGCGCGCATGGTGGACTCTCTCCTCGACGTCTTCATTGCTAGCGCCGCTTCCTTTGATTATTATCAGGAGATCGTTACAGGCCTTTTCGCCATTCTGGTTACCTGGGACGAGGTTCAGCTCCTGGGCATTGT
Source organism: Termitomyces sp. MG148 (assembly GCA_003313785.1). Lineage (NCBI taxonomy): Eukaryota > Fungi > Basidiomycota > Agaricomycetes > Agaricales > Lyophyllaceae > Termitomyces > Termitomyces sp. MG148. The sequence continues at coordinate 5,333 of QLOM01005438.1, forward strand.
CTGGCCGCGCCATACCGAAGCCCAGTGCTTGCTTGTGGAGCGATGGCTCCTTCATCCACGTGAACCATGGGCGACTTCCGTAGGCGATGCCATGGTAAGCTAGAGAGAGCTGCCTTTGTCTTTTTAGTCGTTGGACTTATTCGCTTTGTAGGCGACCGCTACCAATGAGCACCCATCCTTTGTTGAGGGGACCATGTATCAGTCGTTGCCCCCTTCCGTACCCGCGCCTTCAACGGCCGCCACCCCTATCCTCATCAGTCGCTCGCCTTCGCGGACGCTTTCCACCCCCCCTTCGTTGCCCACGTCTCTGCTTCCTTCCCCTACCCCATCTCCCCCCCCATACCTTCGCCGCGCCCTCCTTCCCTCCACGGTACTTCCGACTGGCAATGGCTCCCGGCCGGCCTACCTTTTCTGATCGAATTTTGTCAGAGTCCGGCCAGCCTTCGCCGTCTCCACAACTGCGTGCGCTCCTTGGCCGGCCTCCTCCGCCCTGACGCCAAAGCCTCACGCCTTCGGTTGTCCCTGGTCCGTCAAGATGCCGACATCCTCAGTACTCGCATGGATGCCCTCATTTGGTACCAGGCGGAGTGCGATAGCGCCCTCTCTTGGCACGCCAATAACCATTTTCCGCCTGATGCCTTCCCCGAGCCTGACGCCGTATCCCCTTCTCCTGTGCCCGCCACCATTTTGTCGTAGCCTAGTGTGTAGACCGTAGCGTAAAACATTGCAATCACACGGCTTTGTTCCTTTTCCAAATGAGTTCCGGTTTTTTTGTTAGTCGGGTTCTTCTCTCATGTTTTCCTCGTGTCCATCATTGACCACTAATCTTCCACACCTCCGTACCCGTTAAAGCGGCGTGAAGTTCCCCCTGCTCGTTTCCGTGGTTGATGTCCTTGCCTTGCTTGCGTTCTGCAGGGGGGTGCCTATCCGTTCGGCATATTTCTAGTGTTCTTATCTCCTTCTCTCGGTACTCCACCTGGGTTGGTTTCTTGGCCTCCTGTATTTGCGGTTGTTTTGTTGTTTATTTTCTGCCATTCCACTTCCTGGTCCGGTACCCTCCGTTATACTTGGTTTGCGGTATGCATGGTATGACCCTGCGTGGACTTCGGTATTTTCGTTCCGGGCCTGCTATCCCTTCCTTATAAAGTCTGGCGCCGTCCTCCGCTTACCACATCCTGTGGTATGTCCTCCAAACCTGTCACCGATATTTCCCGCCTCCTTGATGAAGCCACTCGCAGTTTTATTTCTTTGGCTGATCCCCTGCTAACGTCCATCCTTGTCTGTGCCGACAACCCCCTCAATGACCGTGAGGTTGTTGAGGACCTTGCTGTTCTTACGTCTTGTACCACTGGTCGAGGCCTTGGTCGCAGTTGGCCCTGACTTGACCGTGTACGGCACCTCCTCGTCGAACGTTGGGAGCGAAATCGACAGGCCCCTTGGGTGCCCCCTTTGTCCTTCGTTGCGTCGGCCGCCGCCGATGACCTGGACCTTCCGATTGTCCTTTCCTCTCACGCTTCGCGTGGAGATCGTCCTTCCTCCCCTATTTCGGTTTCCTCCACAGAATCTTTTGCAGAATCTTCCGACATATGTTTCTTGTGTGTTAGGCCTCTCTGCTTTTTTGACTGATTAGACGTTTCCGATTCAGGATGAACCTTCCCGTCCTCCCACGCATCACCTCCCTGATGATGCTGGTTGGCTTCCACCCGCTTTACCGTATCCCGTTGATTTCCGCTCTAGCTGTGGCCGCCTTCATTGTCACTGGCGGCAGTGCCATACCGCTATAGAAAATGCTTTTATCGGTATTGATCATGCCTGCCACCAGTTAGTTGTGGCATGGCATGATCTCCGGGCGTTTGGGGGTCGGTGCCTTGCCTTGCTTCGGTATGAGGAGAAGTGCGCGCTTGCTCTTGAGTAGCAGCGTGACCAGGGTTATGTTCATTGCGGTTCGCCTAGTTCTGCCTAGTTCCCCTAGCTTCTAGTTTGCATTCGGTAGTTTCTATTACATCTCCCCCAGACTTTTAAAATTAGACTGCCCCCAGTCGATAACTGAATTGTTAGTGCTTTCTCGAAGTTCGTCCCTGAATTGTTGATCAGGCCAGAAGCACGCTTCCTTGACAGGGAAGCTCGGTGTCTTGTTTAGGCTTCTTGCGCCGGCTCCTATAAGTAGCCAGCACTGTTCGCGCCCTCTTCTCCCTTTTCCGCACAGCCATTATGTCCCACCCTCCTGCCGATTCCTTCTGTGCGTCCCTTGCCCATCAATACCTGACCCGAGCCGACGAGGCCCTGGACCGCCTTGCCCATCTCCCTTCGGGCAGGTTTAACGACGAGACGGCCGCCTTTGGCCTTGCCGGTCTGATTGGTAGTTGAAACGACCTTCGCGAGCATGAGGTGCAGTGGCCACGGTATGCCGAGGCTTGCTATGAGTTTCTTCGTCGCTGGGGCCCCCGTCGGGACAAACCGTGGGCCCGCCGGCTAGACGATGTGGTGGTATGTCGTCCCGTCGCCTCCCCTTCCATGACATCATTGATCTGTGCCTCAGCTTCCCGAAGAGCGGGCCCTCCTTGCGCTGGACACCCTTCCCACGCTCCCTGCTCCCGCTCCAACCACTACCATGCCGTTGACCAGTGCCCCCTTCCCCGAAGTCCCCCATTACACCGCCACCGAAAAAGAGAAGGGACGCGCCCCTGATCCCCCCGCTTCTTCCGTGTTGGTTTCTATAGGCGTCCGACTAGCCCCTGACCCTGCCACCGCTCGCCGCCCCTTAATACCGACGGGTGTTAAGACTGTTACGAAACGGCCGGCTCGACGCCCCGACCCTTCTGTGGCCGATGACGTGGCGCGAGCATTGGCCTCCTTCCAGGTCCCTTCGCAGGTACATACTTCTTTGTCCCACTGCTTGCCGCCCGGTCCTGAGTTACCTTACCAGTTTTCCTCGGCCGACCTTGCGTTCCTCATCTCTCTGCCACGCACTCCACGGCTCCATCCTGACAACCCCGCCTAGGGAGTCGGTACCGCTATTCCCGTAGGCAAGGGAACCATACGTCTCCTGGATTTCCCCACCCGGCGTTGCATGCGCGAGGAGCAGGGCCCGGTAAGTCCTTGCCTGTCCCTTGTGTGTGTATCGGTTGTCCTTATCTGTTCGCAGTGTAATTCCTGCATCATAAAGAACATCGATGGTTTTTGCTGGTACTCCGGTCCCCAATGGCCTTGTCATCCCTGTACTGTCACCGTGAAACGCTGCACCTTGTCTGGCGTGAGTTTACATAATCACAAAGCTGCCAACCACAACACTGTGGGCCTTGCCCTTCATGTTGCCCATGTTCGTGCCACTCGCGAGTTCCTCCAGCTTCACGGGAGAGGTGCCGAGATCGAGCGCGGCTTCTCCGCCGGTGTTGGCTTTTGGGCTCGGCCTCCTCCTGCCCTTAAGCGCAAGCGCCCCGCTGACCCCGCTGCAGACGACAGCCCTTCCGACGGTGGTGAGTATGCGCCTCCTTCGACATGGTCGCGGAGCCTTTCGACCCCTCCCACAGGGACCTCGTCCCACGTCCTGCGCCCGTGCCCTCCCTCTTCTGGACCCGCTCGCCCGCCTCCTAATCCGCGTCTCATACCGTTTGTGATCCTGCCCCCTGTCCCCCGCGCCTATCTTGCTCATGCCACATGATCCAGCCCTCCGCTTCCACCGGCTCCTTCTCCTCCTACCTTGGCTTCCCTCTCTTCTGTTACCGTTGTTTGTCAGGTTCTCTCCCGCACCGCTCTGAGCATGGGCCATTCTTCCGACGCGTCCACTAGCACCTCGTCCTCTGCCACTCCCACGGTTCCCTCCGCCGCACCCCCTTTGCCTGACCCCAAAACCAATGCTGACGCGGAAGGCGAAGACGAGGGGGTCCCCAGTTATGACAGTTCCTCCATCAGTTCCGACGGCCGTGCTTCGCCTTCCCCCGCAGACCTCATTGATCTAACGTCCGACTTTGGTCCTCCGGCGGTTCCTTTGGCCGTTGCGCCTGCTGTTTCCCAACCGGACCATGATCTTCCCGAAGCGCCTCCTGCGCCCCCGGTGCCTCGCCCTGTCATTGCCTCCAGCGCCATGCCTTGGATGTCTCGTGTAGCACGTGCGTTGTCCGAAACCCCATCGTCGTTGGCCTGGCAGCCTTACCGCCCGATACGTCAATCCTCCACCTTGGATTATTTTTCCTGACCTGCTCGCAGCCTTCCCCTAACTACCTGCTGCTGCCCCCCACTCTCCTAGATGCCGAAGACTGGCCGCATCTTCTGTCTGGCCTAACCGCTCCCGTCAACTTCTACCAGTCCCGGGTCACCCTTGAGCGCGATCTGGACCGGGCCCATGCCATGCTTCAGTCCTACCGAGTCCGAGTCGAAGCTGACCGCCGACGTTATCTAGTGGCCTAACAAGCCCTCTCTACCTCCACCTTACAGTCGAACACCGTCGCTCATTTTGCCGCGGAGTGCCATAGCGCTATCCAGTGGCAAGTTCGAAACAACATTCCTGCCGATGCCTTCCCGCCAGAACGCAGCCCCCCCCTCTCCAACGTCATTCCCCTGGAGGACTTTGATCCCTCCGAAAACGAATCTGACATGGATTGTTCCTAGGCCCACAGAAAAGTGTCCTCAAACCTAGATGTTTTTTATACTTGGATGACTTGTTGTACCATAATATATCTTGTTCCCCGCATTCAACCATTTTGCGCTCAGGTTCCATCATCGCGCTCTGTAAACATTAAAAGAAAAATTATACTTATCGATTAGTGATCTTTGTGGCTTTGGCCACTCGTTAATCCTCGTGATGTTCTTCCTGGTTGGTCCCATAATCTTCCGTAGCTCCTTCCTTGTTGTCCAGCAATTTGGTTTCCTCCAGCTCCCGTAGCCTTGCTGTATCAATGTCCAAGGCCGTGTCCGGCAGCTCGATACGTTTCCTCGGAAAGTATGGGATGAGCCTAAACGCCACCGGCCAGTGCAGTACCGACCCGTCCAATTCGCATAGAACGTACACTCCCCCCCGGTTACATGACACCACCACCAGCGGGCCCAAGTAACGCGGTTTCATTTTCCAGTTGTGCGTAACCTCTATCCTTGTATTCCTCATTAATACTAGTGTGCCTCGCTCGAAATCGTAATCTTTGATAGTGGCCGCATTGTCCTGTTTGAAGTGAATTGCTGCCTGACGGCGGGCTTCAAACACCATGCTATGTAGCCATTCTAGTTGCTCGTATTGTCGTTGCAGGTCAATAGCCCGTCGCACTACCAAGTCTGTTGCCGACAAAATTGTGTTTGGTAGTGGTTGTAGGTAAGTGGCTTCTATGATGTCGGCCGGCAGTAGCAAATGTGTCCCCATGGTGGTGTAGTACGGCGAACATCCCATTCTCCGCTGCACCGTTACCCGTTCCGACTAAAACACGGAATACGTGGCCTCGCTCCACCGACTTTTGTCCCCGTCTACGGCCTTGAAGAGTGCTTGTCTTACGTCGAAGTGTGGTCTTTCCACTATCCCGTTGGCTCGTTTATTGTAACCCAATATCCGAATATGGTGTAGGTTATACTTTTTCGCCAAATGTGCGATGGCCTTGATAATGGGTGCCCCGTTGTCGGTTACTATTTTGTGCAGTGTTCCCCACCGGCATATGATGTCCTCGAATATCCAGTTACCGACCGCCTCCGCGTTCTCTTTTGCCATCATCCGAAATTCGGGCCAATGTGTCAGAGAGCATCGGCCTTGGATGATATACTTGAAGCGGCGTGACTTGGGCATGACCATGGTGTCTATATATATTTTTCCAAAGAGGGGTGCCGGAGTCGCTACGATCGGCGGAATCGATAACTTGGTAGTTTGCTGTACCTGACAGATGTGACACATTCGCACATACCAAACGATATCCGCCCGCACTTGCGGCCACCAGAATTGTTCCAATAGAGCCGCCCTGGTCGCATACATCCCCCTGTGGCTTAGGTCGTCGTGCATTGCTTGCAGTATTCTAATCCTTTTGGCAGGTTCAATAACTAGCTTATGTGCTCCAGCGTCATCCCGTCTCCAGAGCCTGCTTCCGCTGACAAAGAAATTCGTGGCGTACCGGATGAACCGCCGGTATTCTTCATCTCCCATGTCACTGGGTCGAACCAAATCCCCTATCCATTTCCTTATCCTTTCCACGCGGTGGTCTTCCGCTTGAGCCTTTGTGCTTCTAAGTACGGAGTTATATACCAAATGGGTATTGTCATCACATAGCTCCCATGGCTCCTTCGCCAAGCAAACTTCCGGTCTCTCGGTCGCGTCGCCTTCGTCCGTAAGTCCATAGATTGCTACCCCTTGTCTCCGGACATTTGAATCGCACCTGACTAAGGGTGGTAGGCAGTGTCCGAGTGGTGACGCTTCCCTTAGTACCCAAGCCGGCGGTTGTAAGATATGTAAGAAACCGTGCATCCGATCTATCCAGTCGTCGAAGACCTTGTTGTCGCCCTCGTCTGGTTCTGGGTCGCCCGGCTGTCTTGGTCGGCGGGACAGCCCATCCGGCCCGTGGAATTCGCTTTTTACATAAACCAGGTCGAAGTGAAACAGTAAAATCGCCACGATCCAACGGTTCATACTTGCCGACAGCTGAATATCCGGATGAGATAACATACCCTTGATGTACCGTGCATCTACTTCAACGATGAGGTTCCTTACGCCAATCAAATACATCCGCATGTTTTGCAAAGCCTGAAATAGACCATAAAGCTCCAATTTTGGTTGGCTGTACCTTGATTCCCGGTCGTTAAGCGTTATGGACCCAAAGCAATTATATCTCCGTTGCTTCTGATTTGCCGCTGCACACTGGCAAAGGAAGAATCCCACGGCGATGTAGGAGGTATCCACCGCTAAGATGACCGGATCTGCCGAGACGTAGTCTATCAGTACGAGGGGATTTGCAGTTTTAAGTGCCACCACTAAATCCCGTTGCGCCGCAACTTGTAAGTCCCCGAATTCGAACGGTACGTCTTTACGCGTCAGTTTGACAATGTGGTGTGCTCGGTGTGCGAAGTTTTTTACGAATATCCGTAAGACCCCTATGGACCCTAGGAACGCATGCACCTCAGATATGTCTCCACAGGGTCCCCACCGTTCCAACAGCCCTAGTCGGCTTTCTTCCAGAATCCGTCCTTGTAGCGTGCATACGTGCCCTAAAATCTTGACTTGTTCCACGCAAAGTACCAGTTTGTGTCCCAAGAATGTACCTCCGCAGTACTTCATCCGCTGTAGTACCCGGTTTAGGACCTTGAAGAATTCCCAAAGTGCCAGTCTTATGTTTGGGTTCCGGGGATGCGTGGCGGGTTCTCTGTTAATTAGTTTCCAATCCTTTGGGCCCTTAACGCCGACGTTGTCAATAAATACTAGCACAAATAAGGGGATCTCCGGTTGCAGGATAAAGACCACGTCATCATGGAAGATTGGTACCGAGTTAGTCCATCTCATTGGTAAGGTCACCAACCTCAACGCCTTGAAAAGGGTCTGGAAAGTCGTCAGATCGCGTGAGATCGGAGATATTAAACGCTCGTCGTATCCAACATATAGGTCGAGTGTGGCACCACAGATCCTTCCCGTGAACGACTCAGCTACATGATCCGGGTACGGTGAGATGCCCAAGTGCTGAATAGTTACCCGATTAAGGGGTTCCAAGCTGTGTACGATCCGTAGCTTACCATTCTTTTTGAGGACGCAGAACCAATGTGATCGGTAGGAAGAATTTGACGGTTCATAGATGCCCGCTTTGATTTTTGTGCATATTATCTCCATAATTTCCCCTTCTAAGCCTGGCGGTATCGGGATGTTCTTTTCGTTCCAGGGTACGTGTGGTATGGTTGGAATGACGATCGGAGGGAACATTGCCGGGTCAAAACTCCCTCGCTCGGTATCTTCCCATGCGAACGCCCAATTCTGTTTTGCCACGAGGTCGGTGAGTACCCTTAGTTCGGCTTTTGATAGGAAACCAGTGTTGTGATCTTTTATGAACTGTTCCAGCCGCTCTGCCGTAAACCGCCCTGTAGGAACCGTCGGCGGTGGGTTCGGATTTAGGGCGGGTATTGATGCTAGCGGGTCTCCGATAATATTCCTCTCGATGCGGTAGTCCTCTGCCACGTGTCCCGGTACCGGTTTCACCTTTAAGGCTACAGGTTTGTACTTTTTCTTGGTCTGTACGCCCTTGCGCTTTGCTATTCCAGCAAACGTCCCCAGTGGGTTGTTGGCCCTAGTTTTGGTCGGAACTTCTGTTCGGCAAGTCTGCCGATCGTTGTTACAGTTGGTAGATTTTTGTTTTGCGTGCCCTAGAAGGTAACTGTCAGTGAGTAGTATTGAATCGTCGGGTGCGATGTGTTTGAACAGTTCAGACGCGGTGATATAAAGGTAGGCCAACGTAGCCTCATATGCTCCTTGGGAGCTGTCTTTTATAGGTTGCTTGGTAGGTACATGCTTGGGATCGAAAGAGGATAAGCTGTTCATAGAGACCGTTCCTGGAACGGCCTTGTCAATTAGTGCGTATGAAATAATTTCTGTGGTATTGTCTTTGTAGTTGTATTCCAGCGTCAGCGCGACATCTCCGTGATCACCGCCAATCACTTCCTTGATGCCGCCCGAAAACACTCGTGACCTTTGGTGTCCGCTGGAACGTACTGTTGGGTGGGCCGTCTCTTATCCGGGGGACTCCCGCGAGGATAAGTAGGTATCGTTCATATGGCCCCCATGTTTGGGTCGGTTATGGTGATCGACGTATTTTCTGCACTATGTGTTTTGACTGCACTTTGGGTGAGGACATCGAAGGGTTTTCCTAAGAGTATGTCGTACGCCGGTTGACGGATGACGTGTATCTGTAAGAAAAGAGTTATATCGTTGAATACGCACGGCACGTTAGTCGCTAATCCCAGGGATGCGTCGATGGCTCCGTTGGCGCTTTGCATATGCAATACGATCGACGGATCGTAGGAGATCCCGATCCAATTTGCCACATCTTCCGACATGGAAATTATCTGGGACCCACTATCCACGATACACTCCACTTCCGCTTTCTGTCCTATGAGCGCGGTTATGGACCTGAGCGAGTCGGTATCTCAAGCTATGCAGAACTTCTCCGGAACGGCGCCTAACGGTAAGGATTTGAGGTAGTTTAACACCGGGTCTGACGATGTTCGCGAGGCGTAGTTGATGGCGGTCAGATCGTTGGTGTTAGAGAGAATACGTAAAGATTTTCCGCCACTGTCCACTACCTCGACCAAAGAGGTTTGTGCTTCCTCTACCCCATTGTCCGTAACTTCTTCTATCTGGGCTATATTCGTTGCCAATATGCGTTTCGGTGTAACCGCTGCCCTAGCCAAATTGCGTACGTCTGGTGCAATGCTCAGGACTTCCCCGACTGTCATTGTGACGTGAGCCTCCATCAACTGCCCGAAGACCGCTTTGGTGTGTTCTACCGATTGTATCAGTACCTCCGTTTGGTAGGCCCCGTCGTTTCGTTTGTCCGGCTTGCCCATCACCCTGTCTGCGGGCGGAACATATCGCCGCGGGATGCCAGAGAACGGGTGTAGCGGTGCTTCCGGATCCGGTACCTCGGTGACCGTAGGCCTGTTGATGGGTTGTTTAGTCCCTTCAGTCGGCGTGGTTTGCTTGACCGGAGCAGCCTCGGGAGTGACCATTGGCCGATAGTCGGTTAACGGACGCTTCGCTTTGGGGATCTGGACCCCATCCATTACCTGGCGGTTACGGTTTCCCGCCTCCCGTAATTCTAATACTTCCAGTTGCTCTTTGAGGGCTGCAATCTGCTGCCCTATGTCTGTAGTGACGTTTGCGAAAGTAGCCGAGGGCGCCGGTACCTGTGCCTTTGCCAGAGAAATTTCAAACACCAGCTGCTGGATGTTGGTCTGAACAGAATCCAGGTTTGTGTTGGCCGAGAGAGTTCCCGTGGCTATGTTGCCCGGGTTGCGGCGGTGGTACTTGTCCTTACCAACTTCTAGCACCTTAGCACTTCACAGGCTTATGGCTTAGATTGCTAAGCAACTCATTTATTTTTTTAAGTTCAACTCCACTAAAAGACTAGGCTTTTGGGACCCTGCTTGGGACTTTTTCAACACTAGCAACTGCCCAACACTACTCATTTGTGAAGTGCTAGGTTTATCATCTATTCAAACAGTGCTTAGCAACTTTTGAGCATCATCACCTGTTGAAACTCTAAAAGCATTATGTCCAGGAGACCCTACTAGCATAGAAACTTGATTAATTGTGTGATGACCTTGCTCTGCAAGAGGAGCTAGCCTTACTCGTTAAAGAGATCTATGTATCCACCTTTCCAGGAAGATTTGAAGACCACAAGGATGCAGCATACTTGTTCCATGTCCAACGCAACCCTCTGGCTGCAGAAGCTCTTCAGAGCGGAGATTCTCCTCTGGAGGCAGAGCAACAATACTGCCAAATCCTCAACACTGTGTCTGCTCTGCTCTGCAACCTCAATCTTAGTGGAGGACTCTTTAAACAACTTGCTGCTCACATAATAGGCCTTTCTGCGCAGCTCCAAACTAACTCAGTGCCCAGGCCACTTTCTGGACTTGGAGACAGTCAATGAGCCTCACTACCCCGGTAAGAGTAGCCCAAAAACTCTGGGGAAACAATGACAGAGCTGGCTCCACTGACATACTCTGCTATGTCAATTCCAGAATGCCAACACCAGTTCCTAGATTGTTCTCCTAGAAACTCAACCTCCATTGGAAACAAAACACCCTACATTTGAGCACAAACTCTTTCTATACCTTGACTGAGACAAAAATCACGCTCCCTTGCTAGGCCTTCTACGTCCCTTTGCTAACAGATAAGTCCTTCCTTTGGATCCTCCTTCTTTGAGTCTTTCTTCTCTGGGTCCTCATTCTCCGGATCCTTATTCTCCAGGTCCTCATTCTCCAGGTCCTCATTCTCTGGGTCCTTATTCTCCAGGTTCTCCTTCTCTGGGTCCCCCTCCTCTGAGTCCACCTTCCTCTCTGCCCCCTCTTCTACTTCATGCCCCCTCTTCTACTTCATGCCCCCTCTCCTACTTCATGCCCCCTCTCCTACCTCATGCCCCATATCTCTTCTTTCCTAATTTCTCTCAGTTTCCTCACTCTTTTCTTCTCCATAACCTTTATCTCTCTTTCTCTATTCCCTAGTCTGTTCCTCACCAACCCCTTCATCTTCTTTATCTCCTCTTTGCCAACTCTCTACTTGGAGGACTAGGACATAGACAAAGACCCCTTGGCAGACCGCTTGGCAGCCTCCTCCACCCTTCTGAACTTCCAGACCCTCCTTTGAGTCTAGGAGGAGCCCTGTCAGGCAGAAGGCCTCAGCTTCCTTCTGGTCCTCCCCTCCACTACCTCCTGCTTGAATGCCAGGACCTCTTTTCACAGGTGGGGGACCTCCTAAAGGTTTTCGGGAGGTTTTCTTAGAAGAGGCCCACTAGGCAGAAGACCCTCCAGCCTTCCTAGGAGTTGGGGACTAGCAATCGGTGCGTTCTTACTGCAGGGCGCCCTCAGCAACCACTACTATTACTACTACAATGCTGGTGGCTCCACAGGGAACAATAACAATTAGGGTGCTGAGGTATGTGATGCTCTTGCTCAGAAAGGACAGCTGAATATCCAAAAGCTAGAGATGTTTAGTGGTCATAACTTCCGGAAGTGGCATACCTTCTTTGTACAATGCCTCAACACTTTCTAAGGCAAGGCACATACATATGCTAGTGACCAGGCCCAAGTGGCATTTGCCTCCTTGTACTTACAAAGCATTGTTCTTGACCACTACACCATTGTCCTCTACTACAATCTCTGTTACCCCTTATTCTTCAACTAGCAAGCATTTGTACAGGAGTTCTCAGAAAAGTTTGGCATATATGACATCATTGCTGAAGCCAAAAAGGATCTGGTAACTTTAAAAATGTTTCCCAATGAACGATTCACTGCTTTTATTGTTCAATTTGAAAAAGAGGCCTACAAGATGGGCTGGAACTACAATGCTCTTTAGTTTCAACTCTATAGCACCTTGCCAAAATGCATCTATAGCATTCTTTACAAAGGCCTCAAAACTCTTATCACTCAGATTAATTAACATCATTAGGAAGACCAGGCTATTCTGTCAAATGCCCGCTGCTCCAAAGAAGTGCTAGCTGCATTAGGAGGTTCCAAGTGGCCACAACCCTTGTTCTCTCACAAAAATGATCAGCAAGCCATCAACAAACGCCCCCACCAGAAAGCCCCTTGCCTGGCAGAGTAGCACTCTTCCAGCCACGGAAGCTAACCTTGGAGACTGCAGCTCTTACTCCATGATCTGCCTGACTGCTCATTTGCAGGCTGCGAAGCTGGAGGAACAGGCTAAGGAACCCCTGACTGCTGACACCAAATCAAGCAATGATCCAATGGATGACCTGAACAGCAAGAAATACTTCAATGCCAATCAATCTTGCAACACAGGTTGCTCTTGAATTGCTGTGCCTGAGGAAATAAAGGAGTTCAGGAGGAGCAAAGGGCTTTGCTTACTCTGCAGGAAGCCTGGACACTTTGTCCAGGAGTGCTCTGAGCATAGTGCCCTCAGCCATATTGTTTGGGTCATTGATGACAATGAGTACAAGTTTCAGTACATGGAAAACAAGACTGCAACTTAGTAGACCCTAAAGATGCGCTAAGCTGCGGAATCAACATTGACGTCTTCTTAGCCCCAGTTATACAACTTCGTGCATTGGCCCTCCGCTTCAGACACCTGTACTGCAATCCTTCCTTTTTCACACCATCTTCTTTCTCTCTGCCTCATCTCCTTTGACTCTGACGCTCATTGACAGTGGTGCCACTGACAACTTCATTGACAAATCCTGGACTCACTAAGCCTCACTCCCTCTCATCTGCCTTTTCACTCCAATTAGTCTTTGTTTTTTCAACAGAGAAATTTCCTCCACTAGAAGCATAACCCACTACTTGTTTGTGCCCTTCACTTTCAAGGATGGCATAACACAGGAGCTCAGGATGCTTGTCACAAAACTTCACCAGTTGGTATCCCTTGTCCTCAGACTCCTGTGGCTCTGTTCTACCAACCCAAAAATTGACTGGTGCTCTCTATCCATGAGCCTCAGTCGAGACGCAAGCCTCAGGCCTCTTTTTCCCACTATTCCCATCCATCTTTCCCTCCTCCTTTTCCTTGCAGCCTTCACTAAGAAGCTTCATTCCAATTCTGCAAAGTCCTTCATTGTTGACATGATGCTCTGGTCAAACCAAAGAACCTACTCTGCCTTGATAGACAGCGGGGCAACTGGAACATTTGTTAGTGCAGAATTGGGACTCTTAGAAGAACTGCTGGACACTCCAATCAACCTCCAACTTTTTAATAAGCAATTTACTTCCTCAGGACCTATTATTCATTACCATGCTGATGCTATCACACTTACAAACAATCTTTTATTCCTCATGGACCTCTTAGTCACACAACTACATCAGACCACCACTATAATATGGCTCCTGTAGCTCCAGGACACTAACTCAGATGTGGACTGAAGAATTATGACAATGACGTTTGACACCAAAGACGTGTGCTTAGCAGCAAGCATCTCCTTTAGGTCCCAACATAACCTGTCTGTCGAAGACAAACACATTGATAACATGCTTGGGAAAGGCTTTATTAGACCTTTTACCTTCTCCACTGGAGCCTCCATTCTATCTGTCAAAAAAAAGGACAGCTCTCTGAGGCTTTGCGTCAACTACCAGTGTCATGACCCACCTAACTAACTCTCAGGCCTGAGCCTTGGTCCCAGGACCCTCAATGCATTTTTTGGCAACCACTCCCATGACTACCTAACCTTAGGATAAACCCAGCTGAACTCCCAACACAGCCATTGTCACACTGCAGCAATCCTCAGCACTTCCCTGGACATCACCAGCATGATAGACGACCTTACTAATATCATTCCTCCTATTATGCCCATGATTCATTGCATCATGCATCATCACGCATCATTCAACGCATCATGCATCACTCTAAATCAACTTAGCATCTCATGCATCATTCATTGCATCATGCCTTACATGCACTCCTACCAGTTGCACAGCACCAACACCACGACTCCCAAAGCAACAACGCTACTACTGTATTCTGAACTGACACCTACAGGCCTTCTTTGTCTCCTCCTATATTCTCTGAGCCACCACTGAAATCCCAGAGTTCATCCTCAGACTCGGTACTAAAACTCCCAGACCTTAGCATACTATAGTATATAAGCACCACTGTAGCACCCTATATAGTAGTCTTGATATTGCCTAAGTATTCCCAGTATTCTTTGCCTTGTCTTTGGTCTCATCTATTCAGCCTCATACTTATTTCTGTCTCATTGCCTCATACTTGTCTCTTACTCACTCGTATTTTATTTTCTATACTTTCTCCTTTAATCTATTTGTTTCTGCTTTCTTCTTTTTGCTCCGGTTCCCTTAGTCTCTTATTTCAGCCTCTGACTTCTTGGTTTTCAACTTAATCAGCTCCATGCAATCCCGCCTCATTAAATCTTGGCTCTGTGCTTATCTAAACTCTAAACCTTAACTGCATGATCATTTTTTGTGTCTTCTGCACTACAAAACAACTGCTAGCATATCCGTACATTTACTGACCATCCTGGACCTCTCTTGATTAGTTTATTTTGCCTCGGCACTCACTTCCCACTTGTGCCTCTTGCTATACATCCCAGCGCATTCCACCCAGCTTTTTTTCAACCCCGGCACACCTTCTTGTACCTCAACGTACTCCTCTAGCTCTTGGTAGTCCCCATTTGTATCTGTCCCCATTTGAGTCTGCTTTGTAAGGCTTTACCCAGACTTGCTGAGCCCCTAGGCCAGCGGAACTTGACATAATATCAAGACTCTACTTTACCTTGTTTTCAATGGCTACGTACACTTATAACTATCAAACTTCTAGTTACTGGACCAACGCCTATAGAAGGCCTGTGCCTGACACCTCTTACTACCTTAGTACTCCTCAACTTCTCTACTCTTCCTTACTCACCAGACTAATGCCTATGGAAGGTTTGTGCTTGACACCTCTTACTACTTCAGCACTCCTCAACTCTTTTATCCTCTCTTGCCCATCAAACACTATCTCATGCAACCACCCCAGTTCTGGGGATAAGATTAGAGCAGAGCATCTTATGCCTTCCCCAGTCAAGGGATACCTTTGGAGTGCCAGCATAGCCTCGTCTACCATCCCTGGGGCCCTACATGCAGGTACTACCAAGTGGGTTACTGAAAATCCCCCCTCTCTGCTGGCTGGATAGTCTCTGCAAAACCTCTGGTCCCAGGCCCCTACTATACTTATGCTGAGGTCTCCTACCTCCCTTGATCCCACTTTCCTCTTACACAAACACCTTCCATGCCCCTAAAAAAACAGCAACAAACCAAGGCTTATGCTCAACAGCATGATGAAATACTCTGTGCATTATGAATCACTCTTGCAGGATTTGCTTGGTGCATCCAGGCCCTCCTTGTTAGCCTGGAGCAACACAACTTCACTAGCACTCCTGAGCAGTGGGCCCACTATCCTTCTTAAATTCTACTCACCAACGTAAAAAAAAACACCCTGAACATGGACAAAACTCTCCAGGACAAGTTACAGGCACTAATTAATAAAATCCATACCAGCCTGAGCCTCTAGCCCTTCAAGGACCCTGCAGACCCAGCCAGATCCTTTTATGTCCAGCAAGACAAATCCCATGAACATACTTCAGACCCATGCCATAAGAAAAAACTCAATGCAGTGTCTGCCCTCCTTCAGTCCCTCAACCTCTCCAGGAGTCTGTTTGACCAGTCTGCTGCCTGCACTATTGGGCTCTCTGTGCACCTCCAAGCCAACTCTTTTTCTAGTGCATTCCACACTTACCAGCCATTCCAACCCACCTCCCCTAACAGAACCCCAAGAAGCACACCGCCATCACCAAATGACGACAAAGCCTTCCAGCACACTCTTTTGTATGCTAATGAGCAAAGACCTCCCGGTCTTAGCATGGTACCCCCTGGCAATGTTCCACCACCCAGGGCCTCCAAATTTGTTCACAACTAGCCCCCCCACCTCAACACCCAACGTAATGGACGCTATTCTCACACCACAACCTCCCTGGAGATTATTCGTCCCCATCCAACTCCACCTCTTTGACAGGAGCTCCACTTCTGCTAGCAACATCATTTACTGCATTGATATGCTCATCACCTTCTCCAATGAGCACCAGCAGAATCTCTAGCTACTCATTACCAAACTCCACATCTCTGTCCTGCTAATACTTGAACTCCCTTGGCTCCATGCTATGAACCCTTGGATTGACTAGCAAATACTCACCCTCCACCCCAATTGCCATGCCACACCCGCCCAGGAGCCTGTACCCTTTAACATCACTCTACACACCAACATCCCAGAGCTTGTCCAAAAGCCATCCCACACACTCCCAGAACTATGCTTCAAGTTTGCTCAATTCTTTATCATCAATGCCCAGTTTGGCAACTCCCTTGATGTAATCCTCACCCTCATAAACAGTGGAGTTGCAGAATGTTCATTAGCAACCAACTGGACTTTCTTCACAATGCCCTCAACAAACCACTCAAATTGCAGCTCTTTAACAGCAACACTGCAACCTCCGAACC
>QLOM01005439.1:0-11641 GCA_003313785.1 Termitomyces sp. MG148
AAGGGCCTGGATAGGCCATTTTTCACTACTATACTGACATGCACTAGACGTGTCTCTCTGCAGGCAAGAAGAAGAAAAAAATTCTTTGTAAGCCCACACATGGTACAAACAATCACAAATACCTGGTCACTTGATTGGGCTCAATGACATGCATTTGCAACATGCCTTGCTAATTGCCTGGGGTGCTTCACACCTTGCAATTCCAAGTACCTATCCAAAGCTGCAAGATCTTTGCAGTTTGCTAAGCTCTCCCAGGTGGTGTCACCCAGGCTCCACTGGACCTCAAACTCGAGGTCACTCTGTCCAGACCATTGATGACCCACAATGTCATCCACAAACCATTCCTGGTTCTCCTCTGCACCAAAGTCATAAGGCTTGGGAGTCACACGATTCAGGAACAGCGCATCACTACTAGCCTAGTAGGGTCAATAGCAACACATGAAACTTCAGCACAATTCTCCACGCCTGCAGTGCACCAGGAAGTTCAAACACATAGTTTGACGTGCTCAGCTCAGCCTTGAGGACCTTATAGGGTCCTATTCATTTGGGACACAACTTACTTGCCCATCCCTTGGGCAACCTCAAATTCTTGGTTAATAGGTACACCAAACCGCCTTTATCAATAGCCGGCTTGTCTTGCTGGCAGTTATTAGCCTGCTACGTCTAAAAGATGTGCGCCTCAATGATTGCATTGTGTGCATCTGCCAAATTCCAAAGTGCTATATGTGCAAAGTCCTTGATCCCCTTGTGGATCACTTTGTCAGTATGAAGTTCATGAATCATGGATAGCATAAAGCCATTGTTCAATTCAAAGGGTGCATACCCTGTTTGTCCCCAAAATATTTGCGTTGATCACAAATTCCACCAGTGGAATCTTATCCACCTAGTCCTTCTGGTCAGGACAAACAAAGGCTTGAAAGATTTGCAAGATGTTCCTGCTTGCATGCTCAGTTTGACCATCCATCTGCGGATGAAATGATGTTGACATGAGCAGTTTTGCTCCCAGCAGCTTGTGCAGCCCCTTCCACCATTTGGAAGTAAACTTTGAGTCTTGATCACTTACAATTGAGCTGGGTAAGCCATGCAGGCGCACAATATCTTTTAAGTAAATCCAGGATAACTCTGACGCTTTTGTTGTTGTTGTCACAGGTATCAAATGGACCATACTAGTCATACAACAGATTACTACGCAGAGGTAGTTGAAGCCACATAATTCTGGGAATGGACCCACAAAGTCCATACCTATCAAGTCCCACGGTTTCACTGGGATTGGAAGCAAATGCAGCTTCCCAGATGGTTCTTGGTTCAATGTTTTCAAACGTTGGCAACTTTTGCAAGTCAAGCAAAAACTGCCTGTATCCTTGACTATTTGTGGCCACCAATACCACCGATGCACATAATTGAACATCTTCTGAGTCCCAAAGTGGCCCACTGTTTGATGAGCTTGATCCAGAATTGTTGTGATTAACAATCTCACTCTTGGTATGCACAGAACCTTCGACTCTGTGACACTAGTCAAGTAAACAAGGTTACGTTCAACACTAAACCATGTATGGTCTCCAGGATGCCCCAAGATCTTGGCAAAGAACTTATCTTGTGCATAGCCATGCTGGACAAGTGCACAAAAGGGCACATCCTCATAAGTACTAGGGTGTGGGTGCAACCCTTTTGCTCCCAATGCCTCACCTAGTGTCATGTCATCATTTCTCAACGACACATTTCTATTCATGGCCTCTGTCCATTGGGAGTTAACATTAGGACCTGAAGGCTCTGTCTCAACTATTTCTTGGGCCTTAATATCTCGAGCTTTCCTTTGTTCTCAGAGTTGCCTGCTGCGATGCAATTCTTGAGCCCTCATGGCTTGTATTTCTATGACCTGTTCCTTTATCTTGTGAAACCGGTGTATGGGCAAGTCCTCACCCTCCGGGTCAATTTGTTTGTCTGTCTGGACATAATTATAGACGTCATGAACATTGTCCTAGGTGTCACTTTTGAAGTACTGAGATAAACAGTCAGCGACTTTGTTCAATTCATCTTTGATATAGATATACGTGATGTTGAACTGATAGCGCAATATATAGTCAATCCATTGACGTTGCTGCAGCGACAGATGCACTTGAGTTTTAAAGAACTCTAGGGCTTTATGATCTGTAATAATGTGGATCTTACACCCCATAAGCTTATCCTCCCATTTCAGGAGGGCTTCCAGAATCACGAGCATCTCCAGCTCATGCACAGCATAGTTCTGCTGTGCCGTGGTGAACTTTCATGACATAAATCCTGCCGGTCTGCAGGATTGCCATGTCTTTCCTTGGCCAAACATTGCCCCCATGCCTGTCTTAGATGCATCACATATAAGCCATATTGGCTTGTTCTGCTGTAGATAACTGGCGTCTTTGCACAAATTTGCTTTATCATCTGCACCGCTGGTGCAGTTGTCTCAAGTGAAACGGTGACCCATTCTGGGTCATGGCTATAAGTGGCCCTGTGTATGCTGTAATATCTGGTAAGAAATTACCAATGTAGTTTACAAGTCCAACAAAGCATTGGATGTCATTGTAGTTACATGGCATCCGCCACTCTTGAATTCTATTGAGTTTTGCCTGAATTGGGATGAATTCTCTGCGCATTGATGATGTGCCCCAAGCAGTCTACACTTTCTGCATAGAGTTCACACTTTTTCCACTTTAGGTACAGACTAGACTTTCATAGTCGTTCAAATACGACTTGTAGATGCTGCTCATGCTCCTCTATGGAGTCAGAGAAAATGAATATATCATCTAGATATACGTGCATAAACTTTCCAATGACATCTCAGAATATTGAGGTCATTAACCTCTGAAACGTAGCTGGGGCGTTACAATTGCATATTTGCATAATATTGCTCACAAACGTCCCCATAAGGGACAAAAATAATGTCTTTGGTATATCTTCTTTGTGGATGCAAACTTGTTCATATGCATCTGTGAGGTCGATTTTTGACCTGTATCTGCCCTTTGCGATGTCCTTGCAAATCACTTCCTGATCTGGCAGTGGGGTAACGTCCTTGATGGTGTTATCATTGCACTGCCATGCATTTAATGCAGTCCATAAGGTCCCATCTTTTTTGGAAATACACAACAAGGGTGCCATCTGCACTGCCAGACATGGTTACCACTACTTTGCATTGATGTATCAATTTGTTTTCTCTCAAAGTTGGTCCTGTAGTGCTCGCAGACAGTGAGGAAGGTGATACTTGTACTGCTTGGGTTTGTCAATGAGATTAATCTCATGGTTAACCTCCCACCAAGGCAGGAGCTCCTCCTTTGTCCCATTGATGACATCTGCAAATTTCTGTTGCCATTGCTGGCGCAATTGCAGAATATCCTCCTTGCCTGGGCCCTTATTCCTGGGTATTGGACGCACCTGAGCCTTTGGTTCAAATCTTTCCCACAGTGCACGCAGGTGCACCTCACTAGAGTCCTCTGGACTCAGTCTCAGCATAGGCTTTGACATTGTCAACCTCGTCAATGATAGCATACTCATTGCTTTCAGCAAGATTCCATCAAAGGCCAGCTCCAATGGCTCAGATATCTTGTCTACCAGGAGTTAATGATACACCTCTTCCTGAGATTGCTGCAACCCATACCTATAGGCCACCATGTCCTCACCTCTTGCGGTTGTGCTGCATCATCCAAGTCTGCTGGCATGGTCATTACAGTCTCAACCTCAGATAGTGCTTGTCTAAGCACTCTGCTAGCATTGTGCTGGTGGTTCATGGCATTCTGCCACTGTACAAAGTTCTGTTGGGACTTGTCTGCTCACCACGGCACATTCAGTATGTCCATCATGTCTGCAATGCCAGATGCTTGCTGACACACAATTGCATTATAATCCACAGATTCAGCTGGAGTGGCTGTCAATGTTGCTGTCCCTCAAGCATTCTTATGCTTGAGATACTCCTGTATCTCTAGTTCAAAGATACGCGTAAACAATTTGATATATTCTGTTAAATCAGCCCTAGATACTGAATGGCCTCTAGCGGCCAGTAATTGTAAGTGCTTCACTATGTAAAGCTGCAAACGCTTTTGCATGAACTCTTTTGTGACCATTGGGTAACGGTCCAACACCAGTTGAAGCTGGATTGATAAGGTCAATAGCAACCTACGGTCCTCCTCTTCATCAGAAGACTCCAGTTTGGCTTTGGTCTGAACTTCATCAAGGCTTCCCTTCCTACCCTGTGGCAACTTGCCACTCCTTCTTGCAGTGTCTGCTGGTTGCGGCACTTGCAGCGCATTGCTTGTATCCAGGTCTTCTCCATCATGTCCAGAACTAAGTTTCTGGCACATTGTCTGAAAGTGCATCATCTGTATTGACAACCGCTCAAGGTCCGCTGTCTCCTTGTCTAGGATTTGTTTGGGCTGGGACGCCCAAAACGGCGTACTGTGCACTAGTGCGCTTGTCTGGGAGATGTCCATATATTGTGTTGGCTTGCCCCCACTCTCTGGTGGAAATGCACTGCGCTCGGGTAAAGTCAGATAAAGGAGCAATAGCAAATGTGTCGCTGGTATAGACATTCCCAAGGCAGTAGATTTCTCCCCTGGTTTCAACCCAGGGCTCACAATAGACATTATCTGTGATACAGATAGCCTGCCTGGTATGCCAAAGCTTTTGCTAGGATTGTGAGGTGCTCTGTCATCCCATTTCAGCAGACAAGGATGCTGGGGGCATCTCAGTAGTATGCAGCACAGGAGAATCTCCTGTGTCCACCAGCTTAAGTAGAGGATCAGTGGAGCTAGTCATGAGAACACATTTCTGACGTGGCACCACAGAAGTCACAAAGTTTGATGGGTTGTTGCCTAGTTGGGTAACCAAGAGCCAGAAGCTAAAAGCCAATAGCAGAAGATTCAAAAAAATGTAGCCAGTGGCTACAAATTAGAACATTCTCACGTTATTACACAGTAGCTGAATCAGACCAAAATATTGGATTTGACTAACTAGGTAGTGACAATACAAGATGTTGTCTTACATAAGCAGTAACTAGCTATCACATGTCAACAACATGTGAATTCAGTCTATATACAGTAACGATCCATTATACCAGTACCTCAAGGCCTACCATCTCCTCTCTTTCCTTAGCCTCTCTAGTGCCTTCCTCTTACCAACTCTTTGCCACCTCTGCTAGCTCTTCCAGCAGTCTCTGCCATTCTGCCAACATTGCACAAATGAGCCTGCTGCCACTCATTCTCCAGCTGATGGTTGGCCTCAGCCAACAAAGCATATTGCTGCTCCAAATCCATGATGGCAAGGAGCTTCACATAAACACTTTTGCTGTTAAGAGACAACTCAGTCCACATCTGCAGCAAGAACCAAACATTAGCAACTCACCTTGGTGCATCCTTGACACTTACTGTTAGTTTTCCTTGGTCCTCCAAGAGGTCAGCAAGTGACTCATCTATTAGGGGACTTCTATTTTTGGAACTTCCTTTTTTGGAACCCCAGAGTTCTCTAGGGATTTTTGGAGATCTCTAGGATGCTTCTGTGCCTTCCAGAAAGTACTGCATAGTCATTTCCCATGCCTCCACCACACGCACTGATGTGCCGTGCCATGGCAGAGGAATCCTTAGACTTGTTCTCTTTGGATTTCCCTCTGCCAGGTGATTAGTTATTGTCAGGTTCTGCTGACCATGGGGGCTCAGTCTACTGGGCAAGACCCTTACAGGAAGACTCAATAGCTCCAGTGTACAATTCCGGGACCTACAAAGGCTCCAGGGGTAAAACGCTATGCTCCAGGACAGGTGTGGACGTTTAAAGGATCTCCAGGATAAACCATGAGATGGGAGGCGAGTGCGCAGGGGATTCCGAGTAAGTCCGGAGGCGATGTCAATTAAAAGAAGTGAGGCGGGGAAGGTTACAGGCTCTACAATTCAAGCCAAGCAGGCAAGGCAAGATTAGATAGAGTTGGGCTGGGATTTAGAGAGATACAAAGAAATGAACCTAGAGTGTAGTTAGGAACAAGGCTGGGACTTGAAGAGAGTCGGAATCTGTAAGGGGAAAAAGAAACACAAGTCGAGACTAAATCGGGAAAGAGTTGCAAGAGAGAGAGAGGGAGGTAGAGTACGAGGCAAGAGATTTGAGACAAGTATGAGACACAAGATGAAACGGAGTTAAAAACAGGCACAATACAAGGCAGAGTCATGAAACACAAGCAGGAATAGATTCAAGAGCACGAAACAAAATACGGGGCAACAATATGGTGTGGGTTATGCAATATCAAGACTACCAACTAAGTCCTTATTCTACCACTTCAGTACTCTCATGAATATGTCCTGGGCCAACCCCTTGATCTCTGGGTCTGAGCGCAGCTCCAAGACTCTATACGAGTTGGTGGGTGTCGGTTCCAATCAATAGAGTAGCGGGTATTGGTAGCAATCAGATAGCGGCGGCGTCAGAGGCTTCTAGGAGCGGTGATGTGCGAGAGGGGCAACGTGATGGCTGGGTGATGCACATGATGGCATGATTGCCGGAGGGGGCCAGCGATGTCCAGGAAGAGTCAGTGATGTCCAGAGGGTTTGTGTGACTTCTCAGGAATGCTTGGTGATGGCCAAGGTGATTGACGGTGGCGTTAGTGATGGTCGTGGGAGTGAGATCACTGGCAGAGATTGGTCTGGGGCTGTGGGGCTGGTGGAGGAGTCATTCTTTGGGATCTCTGGGGGTGGCAGCAAGGTCCGGAGCTGGCTGCAGAGTTAGCAGGTTGTGACATCACCCCCCTCCCTCAGCGCCAAGACCCTTCAAGGCATGGGCTGATCATGGGAATGTGCCTGGTTTCTTTGTGCAAAATGCAGCCTAGAAGCGCTGATAGCAATTCAGAAGCCCCCAATGATCTCCAGGAAGAGAGAAAAAGAGAAAAAATTTGACTTGTCTTTTTCCTCATTCTTCCCCCCATGTCCCCTCCTATGCCATCATCATCTCGTCTCATCACAAGTCCCTCATTTGCTCCAGGGCAGCTGGATGTGGTGCCGGCATCTGCTCAGGTCATGGAGGAGGAAGTGACCCCAGAGCAGTTTGCAGTGGCCCAGACTCGCCCCTGGGGGCCCCCTACTCTGGCATAGTGTCAGGCTAATGGCCCAGTGAGTAGATTCCTTTGTTTGTCAAGGCTCGCAGCTGAATTCCTTTAGTGTTACCATTGCAAGCGCCAGGACATGCTCTGCATGTTTACTGGTCCAGAGAAGAGCACCCAGCACGACTCTTTGATGTGCAAGGCATGCTGTTCCAATCATAAACCATGCTCAATGATGCAGTTGTGGTAGGCCCAGTGCATGGTTCAGGAGCAAGGGTGGGATCTGGCATGGGTTCTGGCACATCTTGGGGCACTGCCTTGCGTTCAGGTGCTGGAACTGCTGGAGGAGAAGGGGAGGGTGAAAGGGGTGAGGCCTATAGCAGGTCCGGAGTCCCCCCATCATAACAAGGGTAAATGTTGGGCTTCCCTCAGGTGTGCATTGCAACCAGCCTCCAAGCATGCCAGGAGTTCACCAAAGGCAGGCCCTCACACGTTTTTTCTCCAGGGTTGACGTGGCCCCTCCTTTCTCATTGAACGTTGCACATTTACGAGAGATTCAGGACATGTATGCGAAGTTGTGATGGGAGTTAGAGGAGGTACATCAGCAGGCGGTGGTGCAGGAGGTGGTGGTGGAGGAACAGGTCCAGAGCTTGCAGGAGGAGCTGCAGCAGGCTAGGGCAGAGCTGGACAAGACTGTGCAGGGGTGGCAGAAGTCCAAGAGGTTGCGTGAGGAGGCCCTCCAGCAGCAGGAGGCATTTGAGGATGAGGTGGAGGAGTTGCGGCAACTCAGGGTGCCCGCCTTCAAAGTCCTGTCAGTGGAGGAGGTCTGGGAATTGGCTCAGCAGCTGCAGGTCTCATAGGGGGAGGGGGAGTATCACCAGGAGTGGTTGACACAGAGACGTGGGTGTTGCTTCTCCGTACGTCCTCTTCACATTATTGATCCTTTTCTAGGCTGACTTAGTTCCTAGGATGGGCCTGGGAGCATTGCTTGCTCCTGGACAGAGCTACGTTGGCGGCAGCGTTTGTTCAGAAGGGGTTGGGGAGGGTTGGGCAAGAGGGTCTGCTGGAGATTTGGCTAGAGGTGGGGCAGCTGACGAAGTTATTGGCTGTGCACCGCCAGAGGAATGTGTTGGAGCTGGGGTCATGAGTGGAGATAGCGGGAGACACAGAGGAGGTCCTACCAAGCATAGAGGAGGTCATGGCAGAGTTGGTGAGGGAGATGGAGGCGTTGCGGGTCGTGGAGGAGTAGAAGTAGGGGGAATCTTGGACTTGCCCTGCAGCACTCTGTTGTAGATAATCTTGTTCCTAGTTCTTGTCCAACATGTATATATTTGGTGTCCTCTTCTGCATAAATGTGAGTGGAGAAAGTGGGGGGGAGAGTGGAAATGAGAACACATAAACTGGGTGGGAGTTGAATCCCTCATGAATCCAGAGGCAGGAGTTAAGCCCACTGGTGCCATCTGTGGGTTCTAGTCCCAGGGGTCCCAGGGTTTGTTGGAGTGTCAATAGTGGAACTCCTGGAGTACGTCGGAGGCTCCATCCAAGTTTTGTTGGGGTTTCCAGATGTCGTTCTCAGGGCCATATCCCTTCCATCAAACCAGGTAATGGATGCGGCCTTGTAGTTTTTTGGAGTCAAGGATGTTGTCTACTTCATAGTGGTACTTGTTCTTGACTTTGAAGGGTGGGGGTCGGTCAGGGTGTTGTCTGGGGAATGGGTCAGGAGCATGCTTCTTGAGGAGTCAAACGTGGAATATGGGGTGGAGGCCCTTCATGCCCAGGAAAAGATTGAGTTTGTAAGCGTGAGTCAAGATCTTCTGAAGGATCTTGAAGGGGCCAAATTGTTTGTGATTCAGCTTCAGAGAGGGCCGTCAAGTGCGCAGGTTGCGCCGATCAAGCCAAACCATGGTGCCGGGGGTCCAGTTGGGGGTGTTTTCTCATTTGGAGTCAGCGTGCTTTGCATAGGCCTTGTTGGCGACGTTGATTTCTTCCTGGAGAAATTGGTGGAGCGACCGGAGGTCTTTGGTGACTTTGTGGGCAACATGGGAGGGGATGTCTTGGAGAGAGATGGTGAGCCGGGGGTGATAACCTTTGTTGGCAAAGAAGGGTGAGACTCCAGTGGTGGAATGAGGGGTATTATTATAAGTGAACTCAGCAAGGGGTAGCTCTGCACACCAGTCATTCTGGAGATAGTTGACATAAAGGCAGAGGTACTGCTCCAGTGTCTGGTTCACCCGCTCAGTCTGCCCATCAGTCTCTGGGTGGTAAGCAATCAAGAGTTGGACTTGGATGTTGAGGGCTTTGCAGAGCGAGGTCCAGAATTTGAAGACAAACAGGGGGCCTTGATCTGATACAATGTTGTCCAAGAGTCTGTGCTTTGCAAATATGTGCTCTAGGAATAGTTTGGAAAACTCCAGAGCAGTATTTGTAGAGTGACAGAGTAGGAAGATGGCCTGTTTGGTCAGTCTACATACCACTACCAGGATCACGTTGAAGCCTTTGAACTCTGGGAGCTCAACAATGTGGTCTATGGAAATCAAAGACCAGGGTCTTTGTCCAACAGGGAGGAGTCGTAGTAGGCCATAGGGGCAGTGGCAGGGAACTTTGGCCCAGAGGCAGGGTTTGCACAATCTGATGTAGCATGTGAGGTCTCAACAAATCCCTGGCCAAAAGTAAGTCCAGGTGATTAATTGGAGGGTCTTATGTATGCCTGGGTGTCCTCAAAGCTTGTGATCATGATGCTGTCAAAGGATGTTGAGTTGCAACTTCGCATGATCAGGAACATATATGAGGCCATTTCGGAGGAGGATTTGTTGGTCTGGAGATAGGGTGTAGGCGTTGTTGTGTGATAGGTCCTCAGGGTTAGAGTTCTGGGGGTCGTGTTGGACAAAAAACTCATCGTGGGGGGCTTTTTGGATCTGACTCAGAATCCCTTCCTCATTCATGATTAGCACCGCATTTAGATATTCAGGAGGAATTACCACGCAGTGGTTGAATGAGTTCCAATCCACCTCAAAGACCTTCTTGGGGTAGACGTCAGGCCTTTGAGTGAGGGCATTGGGTTTGGCTCTGAGTCTTCCAGAGCGGTAATGAATAGTGAAGTCATATTCAGAGAGTATCTTTGACCACCGGGCTTGTCATTGACTGAGCTGCTTCATTGTGGTGAAATACTGCAAATTGTTGTGGTCTGAATAGACTTGGATGGGTGCTGGGCTCCCTCAAGATAGGCTCGCCACTGTTTGAAAGCTTCTACAATCACCAGTAGCTCCTTGTCATAGATGTCATAGTTTAATTTGGTGTCAATCATGGAGCATGTGTAGAAGGCAATGGGTCAAAGATCCTAGGTGTCGGGATCCATCTGCAAGATAATTCCGGCAATGGCGTAGTCGGAGGCGTCGCATTCAAGTACAATGGAGAGTTCCGGGTTGAAGTGTTGGAGCACTGGGGCTCCTTGAGGAGTTGGAAGACACTCTGGCACTTACTGTCCCAGGCCCAGGGGGTGTCCTTTTGGGTGAGTCAGTTCAGGAGTTTTGTGATCCCAGAGTAGTTGTCTATGAATCTCTGGTAGAAGTTAGCAAAACCCAGGAAAGACCGTACTTCCTTGATGTTCTGGGGAGTGGGCCAGGTTAGGATGGCGTTGACCTTGCCGGGGTCCATACAAACTCCATCCAGGGTTACTATGATGCCAAGGTACTTGACTTTTGGTGGTGTGGAAGGAGCATTTTTTGGGTTTGGCATAGAGGTGGTGTTCTCAGAGGCGAGTGAAAACACGGCGGACATAGTCCCAGTGTTCTTCCAGTGAGTTTGAATAAACAAAAATGTCGTCCAGGTATACAGTAACAAACATGTTGTTCATATCATGGAAGATGTTGTTCATGAAGTATTGGAACGTGGTGGAGGAGTTAGTCATTCCAAAAGGCATAACCAAGTACTCAAAGAGACCATACCAAGTCTGGAACACCATTTTTCACTCATGTCCCAGGACTATACAAACGTTGTTGTAGCCAGAACGTAAGTTGATTTTGGTGTAGATCTTGGCGCTCCAGAGTCGGTCGACAAGGTCTCTGATGAGGGGCAGGGAGTACCAATTCTTCTTTGTAACCTTGTTGAGTCCCTGGTAGTCAACGCAGAAGCACAGAGAGCCATCTTTCTTCTTGATGAACAGGACCAGGGCTCCGGCAGCGGAGATGGAGGGGCAGATGAAACTCTTGCCAAGCATCTTGTCAAGGTGATCCTTGAGGGCCTGGAGTTTGACCTCCGACATGTTGTAGACTCGTCCAAAAGGGGGTGAGGTGCCTTCTTTGAGGTCAATTTTGTGGCCGTAGGACCAGTAGGGAGGGAGTTCTTGGATGCTGCCCTCAGAGAACATGTCAGCAAACTCATGATATTCAGAGAGAATTACTTTGCATAGTAGGTCCTCCTCTGAGCATGTCTCCAGGGGGTTGGCTTTGGCTCTTAGATGTTCCTCCAGAAGAGTGAGCATGATGTGGAGTTGGTATGCCTGAGCACCTTCCTGAAGTATGTGTGCAAAGGGGATGGTGTCAGGAGACTCCTCATTTCTCCCTTCTTCCACTCCTTATTCTTTCATTCTTCCTCTATTTATTT
>QLOM01005471.1:0-12733 GCA_003313785.1 Termitomyces sp. MG148
TACACTTCGGATTTCCCTCTGCCAGTTGTGTGACTTAGCCGCAACCTCCGGAGGTTGCCCTTACAGGGGCGCGGAATGAACTTTCGGAGAGGTCCAACAGTTGACGCCCTCGTCGAGAAATACCCCAGACATTGATCAAACCCACTCCTCCTGAGAAATACAATGGCGAACCCAATTTAGAGCTTTTCCAGCAATTCATGATGCAGAGCGCATCGTACCTGAAGTTCGGGTACGTTCCGAGGGATCGACATGTCCTGACCATAGCCAATTTCCTCAAAGGGCGCGCATGGACGTACTACTCTCAAGTGGCATCGCGCGCACCGGAGGAATGGTCCCTGAATAGATTCTTTGTCGGATTATTCAACGAGTGTTTCCCGCTGGACTTTCGTAACAAGCAGAGAGAGGCTCTGAAGAGCTATGCCCAAGGCAAGCTCCCAGTACGAGACTATGCGGCGGGACTGGAGGAACTGTTCACGGTGGTAGGACATGTGAGCAAGAGAGAGAGAGCAGTTAAATTATTCAATGGTTTCCGAAAGGGGGTACAGAAACGCCTGTACCTCATGGGATTGAACCCAGAAACGTCAAGCTGGGACGAGATGATGGAAAAGGCCACTTACGTAGAAAGAGCGGATTTGCTGGATTGGGATGATCGGGGCCCAAAATCTAGCGAGGGGCCTCCTCGGAAGACTGATCCCGCCCGGGGGAGAAGCGATAATCAAAAGGGTATCCTCTTTCGAGGAAAATATAGGGAGACAGCCCCGAATAATAGGAGAGGCGGTCCCACTGTACCGCAAGTACCGATCCCGCAAGGACCGGCTAACAAGGGTGGGACACCCTACCAAAGTAAGCCTGGTCGGGGATTTAACTCTAGCAGAACCAAGGAGAGTAAGAGAAAACACCAAGGAAGAAGAGACTGAATACCGGGCGGCGGATAAATGTTTCAATTGCGGGATGACCGGCCACTTCAGCCGTAATTGTCCAAGGGGGAAGACGGTGAAGGCGACCTCGGCGAAACCCCCAGGATTAAGGTCGTTCAGTATTCATGTTCCAACCGAA
Organism: Termitomyces sp. MG148; assembly: GCA_003313785.1. Lineage (NCBI taxonomy): Eukaryota > Fungi > Basidiomycota > Agaricomycetes > Agaricales > Lyophyllaceae > Termitomyces > Termitomyces sp. MG148. The sequence continues at coordinate 1,057 of QLOM01005471.1, forward strand.
GGAAAGACATGGGGAGCGAGTCTAAAAGACACCACAGAGGGCCTGCGGGTCTCCATGGCCTCATTCGTATTGACAGATAACGAATCAGACTTGGATGGGGAGGCAAGTGAGGGAAGCCTGCCGGATCTGCAATCAGTCTCAGACTCCAGAACAGAGGAATGGGGGAATGACACTACAGTGAACGAGTTAAGGGATGAGTTAGTCGAGAGAGTCCTTCTTCGGCCTAGTGAGGAGTTTGATGACCAATATGATTTTGAAATCCAAGACGCGGAGGAAAAGCTATACCAGCTATGGATAGAGGAAGCGGTGTCCGGTAAGCCCGCCCAACTGGGCTGGGCGGAAGCTCGAAAACTGGAATACATGCTGGAATCGATGCAACCCTATCCCGGTGACCCCGAAAACGTGCTTCAGTACAAAGGGCGGAGGTTCCTGGCTCACGAGGTAGTAATGGATGACTTGTGTTTTTGGAACCAGGTGCGAGGAGGTGAAGTATGGGTTTCGAAAAGACAAGTGGCCACCCCTGAGTTCGAGATAGGGCAGTGGTACACCGATTGGTGCAGCCAGCAGGCTAACGTCCCCCTATCTCGGAACCCTTGATTTGGGGGTACGCTGACGCATGATGTGTGGGCCTGAAACGCCGAACGCGTCCTTGAACTTGGGGCCCCGTACCTTGACACTGAGGAACCCTGGGTCGGGGTGATAGGAGGGCGATTTGAGATTACCCGTCACATGGAGGAGAACTACCTAGTCAGAGACAACCATGTGATCTTCCACGTACAGATATCGGGACATTGTCTCCGAGATGCTCACTTCGATATCGTCGCCTGGTACCGATCGAGGCTAAGGAGGACCGTCAATCAAGTACGGCGTGGCGTCTTCGGGACCGAAGAGGGGGACCCTTCCGGGGGTGAAGATGAGGAGGATCCCGATGTCTAGCTTTTGGGGATGGGAGCCCGACCACTGAGCGAATTAGAAACCGGTCTGGCCGAATGGGGCCAGACGAGCAGGGGAATAAGGAGATCCGGCTTTCAGAGGCTCGAGCCATCGCTAAATGTAGTAGAGCTAAATGGACAACAGGTAGAGGCAGGCACATACCCGGCTCTCCAGAGAAATTCGGCCAGGCGAAAGGTCGATGTTCGACTGGTACCCAAACCCATCGTAGTGGTGGCTCGAATCGACAGACACCCTGTAAGAGCACTAGTAGATACTGGATCATTAGGCAATTTCATGTCTACGGCCGTGGCTGAGCAGCTTAAGGTTAAGAAACATGAGTTGCCTGAAGCCGTGCCTGTTCAGTTGGCAGTGCAGGGGTCTCGATCTAAAGTTAATTATGGAGCATCGGTGCATTTTGAATATCAGAAGATAAGTGGTCCGCAGTATTTCGACGTGATGAACCTCAACGGATATGATCTTATCCTCGGTACACCGTGGCTGTATCAGCATCAGGTGACCGTAGGCCTGAACCCCCCAAGGGTGGTGGTGGAGAGCGAAACACCCAAGCCTATGGAGGGTCCGGGAGTGACTCGAATGTCGTCGAGGGCAGTGCAAGTGGAGGACAAATATTTGGAGGACGTACGGAGGGAGTTGCAGAAATATGCTGCACCCCTGTGCCGGCCCGCCAATGACACGCCGTTACCCCCCCTTCGCGTGATCAATCATGATATTCCGTTAATAGACGAAAATAAGATTTATCCGTGGAGACCATCTCGCTGTCTGGAAGCTCTGAGACCCCAATGGGATGAAAAAAGGGCAGCGTACATTAAGAGTGGCCGTTGGGAGGTGACGACCGGCTCCAACGCGGTGCCCATGATGTTCCTGAGGAAGCCTGGAAAGCCCGGGGAACCCCCTCGATTGCGAATTGTCAGTGATCTTAGGATGCGCAATGCAAATACACACAAAAAATCGTCACCGCTGCCGGATATGGAGGGCATCCTTCGACGGGCCGCGAGGGCTCGCTATCGGTCAATCATAGACGGCCAGGATGCCTACGAGCAAATCAGGGTGAACCCTGACCATGTTCCCTGCACTACAATGACTACACCGGACGGGAATATGGTGAGCTATGTGGTATAGCAGGGGGATTGTAATGCTCCGGCGACGTACCAAGCCCTGATGAACTATTTGTTCGTGCCCTACTTGGGGAAGTTCATGGATGTCTATCTGGATGACATCGTGATTTACTCAGATACCGTGGAGGAACACGTCGAGCACGTAAAAACTGTACTGGATATACTAAAACACGAGAAACTGTACTTGAGTGAGCGCAAACTCAAATTCTTGTGTACGGAACTGAGGCTACTGGGGCGCGTGATCGACGACGAGGGGATTAGAATGGATCCCAATAAGGTGGACGCGCTGACCAAATGGAAGACCCCGACGAATAGGGATCTCCTTCGGGGTTTCTTGGGAGCAGCTGGCTACTTAGCAGAAGATATCGATCGAGTTCATGTCCCGATGGGCATCCTGCACGGCCTGACAGGTGATACGGTGCCATTTCGATGGGATCACACGCATCAGCGTGCATTTGAGGACGTGAAACGCCTCGCGCTGAGGTGTCGGAACCATCATCAAAAACCACTGGACTACAGACCAGGGGCGCCTGCCGTGAACGTGGTTACGGATGGGTGTGTAACGGGCATAGCAGGAGTGGTGAGCCAGGGCGAGGATTGGAAGACGGCGAAGGTAGCCGCGTTCTTCTTGGCTAAGCTGAATTCCGCCCAGCAGAATTACCCTGTCCACGAGATTGAGATGTTGGCCGGGGTTGAAACGATGCTTCGCCACCGGGACATCCTCCAGGGTGTTAGGTTCAAATGGTACACGGACCACAAGGGCTTGATCCATTTGCTCGGACAGAAGAACTTGTCTGGCAGGCAGGCTCGTTGGCTCGAGAAGATCGCCGAGTTTGATTATGAAGTGATTTATGTCCCAGGAACAGAGAACATCCTGTCGGATGCATTGTCAAGATTGTACTCGAACGAACAGCCAGGGACGGTGAGGTCACGGAGTGAGTACACCTACTATGATGTCATAGACAATGACGGGTTGGGGGAACACTTGATAACGATGCCTGTCCTGGTGGGAGACGAAGGCCGTCACGTGGGCCCAGTGGGAGGCGTAGCGGCGACGGAGGACACGGGTGTCGAAACGACGGGGACGCCGATACCGGACGAGCGACCTGCGAGTATTTTTGCCCTCAGGAGGCCCAGAGGACGAAAGGAGGGCGGGAGCACGGACAAGCAAAAGACAACGGAGAAATTAACAATTAGGTTGCCAGCAAGGCGCAAGAATGACTCAAGGCATCAAAACATTGAGATGCCATCAAGAGAGCGCCAAGCGGATGAGGAGCTGGCTAAGCGCTCACGAGATTTGGCTAGTCAGACAGAAACAATGGAGCCGGTAACGCTCGAAGAATTGTTGAACGGAGGGCGGGAGCCGTTGGATCTAATGGCATCCCTGAAAGGATGATATAGTGAGGACAACTTATTCGGGAAAATAATCGAGCTACCGAAAGCATATAAGAACTTCGAAGTTACGAAGGAAGACATAGTTTATATCAAGACAAATAGAGGGAAACTCTTATGCATCCCGGATATAATAGTAAATGGGAGGAACATAAGGGAAATAGTGATTGCGGAGGCCCATTCTCTACTGGCGCACCTCGGTGCTAGAAAAACACTACTCTACCTACAGGAGTACATCTGGTGGAAGACAATGGCCCATGACATTCAGGAATACTGCGCAACATGCATGACGTGCAAAAGAAGTAAACCATCAAACCAGAAGCCGTATGGGCTGCTACACCCACTGCAAGCGCCAACGCAGCCCTGGGAGGTGATAGGAATGGATTTCGTAGGACCATTGCCTGAATCCAAAGATCGCAACGCGTGTTATGACTCGATAGTGGTAATAATCGATTTACTTACGGTCATGGTACATTTGGTGGCGGCTCGCACTAACTATACGGCTAGACAGGTGGCTGAGTTAGTATTCGCGGAAGTATACCGGCATCACGGCCTGCCAAGGGCAATAGTAAGCGACCGGGATTCTTACTTCACCAGTACTTTCTGGACGCACCTACACCGATTAATAGGGACTCAGTTAAGAATGTCATCAACCTACCACCCTCAGACGGATGGAGCTACCGAAAGGGCTAACCGCACCGTGGTCCAAATGATACGCCAGTGCGTAGGACCTAATCAGAGAGATTGGGTGGCCAAGCTGCCAGCCATAGAATTCGCGATTAACCTGGCAAGATCGGAAACGACGGGGTACGCACCTTTCTTCCTTAACTCAGGAAGAATTCCCCGGCCATTTGTTTGGGATACTGCGCCGGCTACGGAATATCCGGGTGTCCGGGTGTTCGCCCAGCGATTGAAGATTGCCATAATGGCGGCCCACGATTACATCTTGGCCGCCCGAGTCAAGCAGGCGCGGGATGCCAATAGGCATCGGCAGCCTTGCCCGTTTGAGAAGGACGACATGGTTTATGTATCTACCAAGAACATGTCATTCCCGAAAGGGTTGGCCAGGAAATTAATACCTAAATATGTGGGACCCTACCGTATTTTGGAAGATTTCGGCAATTCGTCTTTCAAAGTTGATTTACCGGCGTCCATGCTACGAAGGGGCATTAGGAATGGGTTCCATGCCTCTCTACTAAGGATCCACAAGCCGAATGACGATAGGCTGTTCCCGGGGAGGTTGGATGAGCAGATCATCAACCAAGAGACCGGAGAATGGGCGGCGGACCGGATTGTAGCGCACCAAGGAACTAGTGTCAGCGCCATGTTCGAGGTGCTGTGGCTGGCCGGGGACAAGACCTGGATGTCTTATGATCAGGTGAAAGAATTAAATCTGTTAGACGCGTACCTGGAGCTTTTAGGAATAGAAAAAATAGAACAGTTGACCGGAGGATCGGGTGCGCCCCCTAGCAACGACCCACAGACCTATTTGGGATACATTGATATGCTAGATATAAAAACCCGTTCGGAGGCTCACCTGGCTGAGCTCAACCATCCCCCGGAATACTCTCCTTCTCTACAGTTGTTTTCAGCTCGATACTCCTTAACCCCCCATATGAATCACCATGGCCGACGAGGGGGTTATTCTACCGGGTCGGTGGGCCCTGCTAAGCACCCTTTCATCCAGCAAAATCCCCACGACCTCATCATCACCATTTGGGACCCGTTGCAGCCAGATAGGCCGGCTCTCTGTCTGCATCCTCTCCAACTTTCCTTGATCCTCCAGTACAATGGACACATGCGTGCTACGAGGGGGCAGCCGGATTGTGCTAAGCCAGTGGGTTATGATGAGGCTACTGATGCTCTCAACATGGTCGACGCGGCGGATTGCGGTTATCGACTGGCTTCTTGGAATAACCGGACTGGCAAGTGGTTCTATCAGTCTAAGCCCTTCCCCGCCGGATTCCTCCCAACTACTTTTATCGACCCTCGCCTCCAGAAGTTAGTCGACATCGGGTTTATCACCGAAACTGGCGAAGTCGATAAGCAGACGTACGAAGACACTCTTCGTGCCTGGCGTGCACCTTCCGGGCTCAAAGTACAAAGCACCAAGCACTACCACGCTAGGCAAGCATCCAAGGCCTCTAGTCAGCTTCCCGGTGCTCTCCCCTCCAATCATCTCTTGCCCGGAAACCCTATGGCGCGACATGTGCGGGTTCCACGTTTCAGTGATCACGAGGAAGCCCACCATAGATATCAGGGAGGCTCTGATAGGCGATCCGCCTCCCCAGTTAGATCACGCAATCAGGACCGCCGCTCTCGTTCTCCTCGGGTACGTAATCAAGAAATGCGGGCTGAGGGGTCCTCTCGTGACTATGTTATCCATAATCGCACCCCGCCTTACGAGTCTGAGACCCTACAGCAGAGGGTCGAGTTACTCAAAGAACTCCCAGAAGTACCCACCAGCACCCCTACTCGATTTTCCGGAAAAGAGAAGCGCCGCCGTCGCGTGGCTAAACTAGCCGTGATGACAACCCCCACAGTAAAGACTCTAGCTTCCGAGGAAAATCCTGCCGATATTGACATGCAGGATGGCACCCATCTTGACCTTGCTAATGCCGAGCTTACCGAATTCGTAGACGAAGAAGACATGGGTGTGGTCCCTCAGGTGACGGAAAACGAGGGAGAAGAAGATGCGGAGGGCAAGGACGAGTGACTGATGACTAAGGGCGGGAACGATCCAGTTCGAAGTCGCCCACGCCTAGCGGCATCTTAACTCAAAGAAACCCTAAATTTTACTTTCTTTCCTTTAACTAATCATTGGTCAAGGGTTACTGCGAGACGCCCCTTACGGTTTGTCTGGAGGGCGTATGTAGCGGTACCGTGACATCCGAAGCCGTATGGTCTCAGTAGGCGCCAGCGGATGTCTTTTATTCAATTGACTTACATTTATCTTTTATTCATGATTACAAACAAACCTAAACTTACCTAGTATAAATAGTCACACTTTGCTGTTCGTAGGCTAGGACTCATAATATTAGGACTTAACCCAGTTCTATAGTGAGACTCTACTTCGTGTGACGCAACGCTGCCTCTTTGGGTAGTCTTCCGTTACACATTACCACCACCTTCAGAAACATGGCTATACACTGAGAAAGCGATATCATCCAGAATGTATACCGTCCTAGTTAGCTTCAGACAGCACCAAATCCTATCGCGAGTGTGAAGATCATTGTATGATTGGGTTTGTAAGAACACTTCCACGTCTCATCTTCTATCTGTTGATTAGGACTGTAGTACAGTTGTATGCTGGACGCATCTCGCTCTGACGGAAGTGTCGTGGCCCTGAAACGACTTGAGATCCCTCTTGGAATGAAGGAGATTCTCATTGGAATACGCTTCTGCTCTTCATCTACCACGGCGGATCCCAGAAACCACTGTATACCTATACTTGATATAATCCCACCAAAGTCTGGCTCCAACGTTGCCTTCATAGTTATGCCGCTCCTGCACAAAATAGGGTTCTCACTCTTTGAGACAATTGCGAGGCAGTGGAATTCTTACGCCAGATTTTTGAGGTACTTGATCAGTGATGCAAGGCTCAACAATTGTATATCGATTTTTGTCTCATTTTTAGGGCATGCAATTCATGCACGAGAACAACACGATTCACGGGTAAGGCAATCTTGCACTTACATTGCCTTCATACTAACGCTGTCTTTTTTACAGGGATTGTAAGTTCAACAACATTACGGAGGATGGCCTTTCATTATATGCCTTTCCACCACATCCATTCGACCATAGCATGAGACGCGATTTCACTGATCGGGCCCCTGAGCCTGCATCCCGTACCATCAAGCCCACAAAGTACTATTTTATAGACTTTGGGCTCTCTCATGATTTAACAGGAGAGAATGGTCCTCATTTACTCATGGGGAGGATGCAAGAATGTTCCAGAACACCAAGGATCCCGCCCTGTGATCCCTTCCCTGTGGGAATCTGGTTTTCTTAATGTACGCCGTCCTTGATCTCTTTGCTGCCATTGTGTTGTTGATTGTATTTTTGATGTATTTCTAGGGTTTAGACAGTGTAGTAGTCCCCAATATAGGTTTCATGCATGAGCTTGTGTCAGACATATTAGACAAGGATCCTAAGAAGCGACCGACCATGGATGAAGTTGTTTTTCGCTTCAACACCATTGTGAAGGGTTTGAGTTGGTACAAACTTCGTTCGCCTGTCATCAAAGCAGATGCCCTCGAACGGGTGGAAGCTGTCTCATTCACTCGCTCACTGGGTCAAACAGGTTTATATTTTACGAGGCTATCCTGCTATTCCAAGAATATCTTGAGTAGATTTATAATGCAGTACGGTTATATGCCATGTGTCAGATGTACCTCTCCGCCTTGAAACTAATTTCTCGTTCGATTGACGAAATCATCAATGACAAGTCCTTTCCTTCACCTTTTACTGCGATTCCTCGAAACCGTTGTGTACTGATACTTGACATAATCCAACCAAAGCCTAATTCTAATATTGCGTGATAGTGGTGTCTTTGCTTCGAAAAACGAGGTTAGTACCATTTGAGACGGTCAGACCTATAAAAAATGATCCACAGAATTCTTTTTGAGGTACTTGACGCAAATATGTACTGATACATCTGTCTCAAAGCAGAGACAGAAACTGAGGAAAAAGGACGACAAATATATAAAACACCAGTTTTATTAAAAATCCTAAAAAGTCCATACAAGATAGCTGAAAACTGTAAGCACTTGTAACGGTCAAAAACCGTAGACCGGGACGCACGCACCTCAGGACACCAACCAGCACACCATCGGACACAAAACGACAAAGTCTACGATATAATGGCAGACACGGCCGGGTTTGATGGCGATCCGATCACGGCCAAAACCCTGAGATCGATCTCATCAAACGATCATGAACCGATCATGATTGAAGACTCGACACACCCATTGTCAATCCCCCACCCACACCACCACTGCACCACCGATCCCACTGCAAAAGCGACGACCGGAAGCGCCAGGAAAAGAGCAGAGAAGCAGGGAGCGGAAGAGAGGAAAGGAGGGAAGAAGAGAACAAGGTTTAGCCAACAAAACAGTGGGGAAATGTTTAGCCTCACTACCAAGGGACGGCAACGCGGCCACCACGGCCCAGACTCGGCAACACGTCAACCCGAATACCCAGCACCGGTGGCAGGTCAAAGCTGGCTAAACACGCCAGTACGACGCGGTCCGTGCACGATGAAAATGGTATAAGAAGGGTGGAATTTGGGGAGAGTTGGGGAAGCAATTGCATTGCCACGGCTTGGAATCCCCAGGGAGTGGATATCTTAGGCCTATGAGCAGTACAGTAGCTTCGGGCTCAGTATTAATACTATTTTGACCCATTTTTGAGTGTGCTTTAAGCTATCTCTTAATAAATCAATTAAAAATTATACCACTATTACAAAGTACTAGTGCGCGCTGATAACGTCACTAACTTCCTATAAGCAGAATGTTGACTTATTGCAAGTCTGTTATTATTAGCGTGCTATAGTGGTGACTGATAGTTAGCGAAGAATCTTTCAAGGATAACCACCTGATTGTTCCTAGTCGACTGTCTGAGCGCGTGACGGAAGTAGCTGTCGGTAGGACGGAAGCTTTTTGGCAGAAACTTCTGATGGTTTATCGGTATGTTATGTTTTTGCGGTAGACGACGGATCAGTAGAAGTGTGGTAAGAGAGAGGACGCTGTCAGAAATGGTGACGGAAACGCTGTCGGATACGCAGGACGCAATGGACAAGTTCGGAATGTCTTTTGAACTCTGTACCGTGAACTTTGGACTATGTTTCGAGGTGAAAGAGATCCTTTATTCTGAACATATTGTACAGTTTTTATAGTATCCTGTCCAACTAAGGTTCCTCCGTTGTCTCTTAGCGGATCCTGCTTTCCTTCTCCGCTATCCGCTTTCCGTCCCCTATTCTTCCGTCATTCCATTCCTCTGTTCCTTTCTGGGGTTCCGCGGTGGGTACCGCCAGGTTCGTTCCATACCATTTTTCGGTCTGTTCCCAACCTATCCCGTCTTTGGGTCCTGTCGGTCCTGCCAAAGGGCGGCGTCCTCATTTGGGATACTTTTGCTCTTTCCACCCTCAGTGCCGGGCTGTCCCTATCAGCACAACTTAGCCCTGCGATCTTTGTGAAATAAAGTAATATTTACACAAAAGTCAAGTTCAATTACACTTGCGCCACTTTTACATAAGTAAAACTACATTTTGCATCATCTGGAGCCCACCGCGAGGGGGCTTTTGTTGCACAATCAAACACTTTGTCGGATCTCCATTTGGAGCCCAACCACCCAAAAAGAAACATTAGTTTTGCACTGCCAGGTTCTTGGCCCGGCACGCCTAAGGTTACTACACCAAGGGCAAAAACCATTATTTCTCCCAGGAGAAGAGAAACTCGTGCATCCTCCAAGGGCACAGTTGCTAGTCTCCCGGATCCAGACGCTGTACTTTGTAAACGAAAACTTTGGACTGTGAAGTACACGCCTACACCACAAACACCTAAGTCTTCATTGCCTGAGCCAACTAAGTTGACCAGCATTATGGAGCAACCCATGCGATACAAAATGCCATTGCCTGAAAGTAGAGATGCACCCAAGTTCAGAAGCAGTGAGCCTACTGAGGTTCACAGGTTTCTGCAGAGAATGCAGTCTCTATTCAATCATGCAGGCATTTTGGAGGATGGAGAAAAGAAGAAGAGGTTATTAGAATATGTGGATGCAGAAACTGAGCAAAAATGGAGAGGGTTTGATAGTTTTGAGGATAGATATCCTTGGGCCACCTTTATAAGGGAGGTTAAAGAATCATACCCTGAAGCTATGGATGGAGCAGGAAGCATGGCAAACCTTAGGGATGACATGTTGGAGCGCATCCAGCATGGAGAAGCAGACAGGCTAGGAGAACTGGAAAAAGGCTTTCAAAGACTGACAGAAGTCATGTCAGTCTTAGTCAACACCAGGCATGCTCCTGGTCCTGGTGAAGGACAACAAGGAGGGTCCAAGGATTTTTGAGGAGCTCAATGAAGAAAATGGGGGAAGCTCCACCAGGAATACCCACATTGACAGAGAGACAGCCACAAAATTCCTGGAAAGAGAAGCTAACTTTGAGGATTCCACCCAAAGTGGCACCCAAGTTGGACTTACCTTTTGAGAAGGTGCCAGCTTTGAATGAGAGGCAGGAGGTACCGGTGCAGGACACTGGTATGAGTTCCATTCAGGGAACTAGGAAGGAGTTGGAAAAAATGGTTGAGAAGCTGTGGGAGGTACCAGTGCCACTAACCACCAGAGAACTTCTGGATGTGGCACCTGGTTTGAGGGAGGTCATGGTACAAAAGTTAGTACCAAAGCCTCCCAGGCTTAAGGAACCCAATATTCCTAGGACAGCTACTCAACACCTAACAGCCATGGAGAAAGAGCCTAACAAAGTAGATGTTAATGATCTACCTATGGCCACCTACTTCATTGCAGATGGAACACAATCTGGCTTGCCTACTGGTGCAGTAGTGCACCAAGACTGTGTTGCCACTTACTTGGAAAATATCCCAACAGGAGAAAAGCCAGTAGTGGTATATGTAGCTAGGGAATTGCAGGTTCTGAGATCGCTCAACCCAGTTGTCAATCAAAAGGATAGAGCAGAGGCAATTCTAGATAGTGGGTCTCAAATAGTCTGCATGGCTTTAAGAGAGGCTCTCAATCTAGGATTGACCTGGGATCCAGATATTAGGCTAAGGATGGAGAGTGCCAATCAGCAAGTGAATGAATCTGTTGGTTTAGCATGTAATGTGCCATTCACTTTTGCAAAAGGGTTCACTATCTATCTACAAGTGCATATTTTTGAAAGTCCTGCTTATACTGTCTTATTGGGTTGTCCATTTGACACCTTGACAAAAAGCAACATTCAAAACTTGCAGGATGGCAGTGCTATCATCACTATTTGAGACCCAAATACAGGTCGTCGAACTGCCCTGCCTACTATTGAAAGAGGCAAAATGCCAAAGGCAGGGGCTGCTAGGGAGAGTGAAGCAAAATTTTGAGTCTCGAGGAACTAGTTACAGACCAGGGAGAGATTGCAATAAGTCTTGCTGAGACTCAGAAAGGAGAGATAGTGGTGACTGGATATTCTATGGAACATAGTAAATTCAGTCAGGAAGAATTGAGAG
>QLOM01005475.1:0-23729 GCA_003313785.1 Termitomyces sp. MG148
GAAATAGATGTCGCATAAGTGAGGCGTGACGCTAGTGAGGTGAGTTGGATAAGTCTTCACTCAACACTCCCCCTGACTCGTTCGACTCTCCTGGCTTTTCAGGCCCATGCGTCCGACCAGGTAGTCATGCGCGGCCCGCGGGAGGGGTTTGGTACAGATGTCTGCGAGATTTTCAGCGGAAGGAATGTGGCGCACGTGGATATGTACCCGCTCCCGGATATAGTGGTGACGAATATCGATATGTTTTGCGCGCGAGTGACCCTTAGTTGATTGTGCGAGCGCAATTGATGAGTCGTTGTCAACGTGTAGTATTGCTGGCAAGGGTTGTTCGAGGCCGATCTCTGACAAGAAATTGTGCATCAATAGCGCCTGTTGTGACCCACGCGTCATCGCCATATATTCCGTGTTGAACACTTACAGTAATGGCGGAGCGCCCTCAGCGCACGTGACTACAGTACTATTTTCACTTCCCTAGTGTCGTTGTCTTCTTCATTCTGAAGTCCAATGACACTAGGTATGTACTCTTATACATAATCCAAATATATTCATTCTGAAGTCCAATGACACTAGTTGTAATCGACGTACTTCGTGTCTGTCTGCAGCCGCTGCGTGTAACTTGCTGCTACAGGTTATGGGCCCCGGCCCCACAGACTTACACTGAAGATTAGAATCGTATATTGCTCCGTTCCCCAACGTCGCAGCACTACTAAGTTTTCTCCCATCAACTAATCGTCACCATCACTTCTCCCGCGCTAGTCAACCTTGTTTTGCTTCCAATCATGGATGACATCAGCCGACAGCTGACGCCGAGACTCGGAACTATCAAGTACACCGAATGGGAAAAGATCATGTTTGGGTGCTTGATGTCAGTCGGTGGTGCACGGATTGTCACGGGTGAAGAAGTACCACCCCTCCTTGAACCCGACAACTCGAATTCAATAAGTGCTTGGAGTTCCTACCAATTGCGTAGCGACCGCGCAGCAGGCAAGATATATCAAGGCCTCGATGAAGGAAATAAGATTCACGTTGATGCGATCTGAACCAAGCCAGCCCTGATGTGGGCAAAACTTCGTGAAATCCACTCTAAGTCAGCACCCAACGCTCGGTTCAACTCGCTGAGTGACTTGTTCAACATTCGCCTTCGTGAAAATGAGTCGCTCACTGATCTCTGCACTCGAGTAAAGGGCGCTATGCAGTGCATTCGCACACTTTGCCCCGGGCCAATGATCGGACCTGATGGAGTCTTGTCTCCAACGTATACACTTCAAATGCTTGACGACAAATTGTGCTCCATGGCTATGCTTCGAGCTCTCCCTTGTGAAGAATATGCTTTGTTTATATCATCCGTGCTAATGCTCAGCAACTTGACCATCGGTGCCATCAAAGAGGCCTTTTGGACTGAAGAAGTTCAACGTGCCGCCGCCAAAAATGACGCTGCCGCTCAAATCATTACGTGTTACATCTGCGACAAAGCGCACAAAGTCACTGATTGCCCCATGCTCCCTGCCGCCCGCGCCTTACCCAAAAAGGACGACTCCAATGCAAAGCAAAAGAAGCAAGGAGGACGACGCGGCAACGCTAAAGCCGACGTAGCAAAAACTGCTGATGCGCCAAAGGTTGAAGATGGCTGCGATGGCCCCGCCATCAGAGCCAAAGCCGCAGTTTGTAGATCCTCTCTGTCGACCAACACCCCTTCTGACATTCTGTGGAACACAGACTTGGGTGCCTCGAGTTCTATGACGCCACATCGCGAATGGTTCCTTCCAGACTCCTTTAAGTCATGGAGAGTACCGATACGTCTTGCGAACAATGCAACAGTATATTCGGTTGGAAAGGGGTTGATCAGGTTTAGACCATGAGGGGAGGGCCAAGATGGGAAACCACTTAACAACGTTATTTTCACCAATGTCCTTTTCATACCCGAATTGACCAACAATCTGTTATCCATCACTACACTCGCTGTGCATAGTGGTTTCGTGGTAACTTTCCATGAGCGCAAGGTTCTGTTTTCGATCAACGACAAGCTGGTATTCTCTGCGACTGTCGACAAAACCTTAACTTCATATCTAGATGGAGAAACCCTTGTCTCTTCCCCAACCCACGCTGCAAACGTGTCTTACGTTGGGCCCACCTCATCCACTAAAGTCGACAGATCCCTGCTCCACTGCTGAATGTGTCACATCGGCACAGATAGACTGGAACAGCTCATCAAGGAAGGCCTCACATCCAACTTAAAGCTGTTGTCCGACTCACCGCTGCCACGCATCTGCGAACCGTGTCTCCAGGGAAAGCAACACCGAGCACCATTTCCTCGCGTTGCTGATAGAGCGCCAGAAGTTCTGGGACGGATATTCAGCGACGTACATGGTCCAATGCAAATCGGAGGACACCAGTCAAATCGCAAGTGGTGGGTTACTTTTGTCAATGACAGCACAAGGTGGATGGAGGTGTACAACATGTACCGGAAGAGCAACGCGCTGAGCGCTTTCAAAGTTTTCAAGGCCCATGCAGAGCGCCACACCGAAAAGACAGTCAAATGCGTTCATTTCGATAAGGGAGGGGAGTATACATCCAACAATTTCATGAATTACTGTAAATCAGAAGGAATACGTGTCAAATTTACGAACACTGCTACACCTCAGCAAAACGGAGTCGCCAAACGGATGAACAGAACGATCAAGGAAAGTATCACATCCATGCTTGCAGAGGCAAACCTCCCACCAAGTTTTTGGACGTATGCACTAAGTGTAAGGGCGACCTCCGGAGGTTGCGGCTAAGTCACGCAACTGGCAGAGGGAAATCCGAAGTGTATTAGGGACAGTACATATTACAGGGAAATAATTAATCACCTGGCAGAGGGAAATCCGAAGAGAACAAGTCTAAGGATTCCTCTGCCACGGCGTGGCGCATCAGTACGGGGGCGGGGGCGTGAAAACGACTGTACAACATCCTGGAGAAGTCCGACGACTGCAAGGGAGCATCCCGGGGACCTCCGGGATGGCCGGAAAAGGAAATGGCCAGAAAAGGAAGTCCGGAGGGTCCCGGAGATCTCTGGGATGGCCGGAAAAGGAAGTCCCCTGACACTAAGCGCATACCGACACGTTCACAACCGCTGTCCGACATCTGCTCTCTCATGCAACATGACACCGTTCGAGGCGTACAAGGGAAGGAAGCCCCGTATTGGCCATTTGCGTGTGTTTGGTTGCGCTGCGTACATGCTGGTAAGCCGTGAGAAGAGAAAAGGACTCAACAGACACTTGCTACCAGGGATATTCATTGGTTACCCCGACAACCATGTCAGGTGGAAGGTCTACATTCCGAAGACCAAGCGAGTAGTCGTGTCTCAAGATGTTGTGTTCGACGAGTCCTGCTTCCCTGGTCTCTCTCCCTCCAGTACACCTCAGCCACCGCTCAAAGCCTTCCGTTACAAACTTCACAATGCAGACGTCCCGCATCACCACGTCGAGCCCACTAGAATGCATAACAACAACGCGAATGCTCCAGAACGTACCGAGCCAGCACGCGCTACCATCCACAAGATCGACGACGGCAAACCTCTGACGCCGCTCCCTAGCGATAATGAGGAAAATCCAGATTTGGTGGGAGATGGTCCGAGTTTGGTGGGAGACACTCCAGCCTCGGTGGGAGTCAAACACAGCCTTGAATGCAGCCACCAGCCCACACGAGCACCCCACCAACCATGTGCCTTGCCTCCACCGTGAGAACCAAGCCAACGCATGCGTATGCCCACATGCGGACCAAACACGGAATACTATGACGCTGTTCAGCGCCAGGACAACCGTGAGTTACCCCTCGTCTGGGAAGGACCACCAGAGCAGCCCCTGTGGGAAGTCAACGTTGGTGACGTTGACAACCATGGGGAGCAGGAGGTAGACCTCGCTCTCAATGTGCATTCCGACAAGGCCCTGCTTCAAGGCTGGTCGTGCTTTTGTTGAGCATGGGGTGGACATTGGCGGCTATGGTGCAGTTCACGCCAACTTTGCCTGCGCATATAAAGTCAGCGCGCACGACGTGAACCCCCACTCCTACCACGAGGCAATAGCAAGCGACAATGCTGCTGAGTGGCACAAAGCTATGGTCGAGGAGATGAACTCACTGAAGAACAATGGTACCTGGTGCGCGGTGTACCTGCCGGTCAGCAGGAAAGCCATTGGTTCACGATGAGTCTTCAAGGTAAAGCACTTACCGGATGGCGCCATAGAGCGCTTCAAGGCTCGTGTGGTAGCCCAGGGCTTTAGCCAGCAACCTGGCGTTGACTTTGACAAGACATATGTGCCTACCGCACGGTGGGCGGCGGTGCGCACTGTGTTGGTGCTAGCGGCCGTTGAAGACATGCATCTCGAGTCGGTCGATATATCATCAGCTTTTCTCCATGGCATAATTGATACTGAACTTTACATGAAGTTCCTGGAAGGTTTCTCCGAGGAGGTTCCCTCTGACATCCAGCGCCGGCCTGGTGAAGGCGACGCATGCGCCAAACTAGAGCGTGGTATATATGGTCTGCGTCAGGGAGCAAACCTTTGGAACAGACACCTTCATCAAGTCCTGGTGAAGATTGGCTTTACCCGCATCACCTCCAACCCGTGCGTGTATGTTTATCTCAAGGACAATGTTTGTATCATCATACCGATTCATGTTGACGATATGACCCTTGCGTCTCGGTTGCGTGCCGCCATCCTTAAAGTTATCACTGAGCTGCGTAAATACTTCAAGTTGTGCCACCTTGGACAGACAACTGGCCTGTTGGGCATTGTCGTCACATGCGACCGCGCCCGCCGCAAGCTGTGGATTGACCAGAAGGCATACGCCACGGAAGTTCTCTCATGCTTTGATATGCTGGACAGCAAGGCCGTCTCAACACCCATCGACCCCAGTTCTCACCTCTCAAAGGCCGACTCACCGCGCACACCTGAGGAGGCCGAGAAAATGCACTCAGTCCCCTACATCCAGGCCACAGGGGCGCTACTATACCTTGCTATGTGTACACGCCCCGACATAGCTTATGCTGTTGGTGTGCTGTGCCGGTTCAACACCTGTCCCGGTCCTAAACACTGGAAAGCCGTCAAACATCTTATGAGGTATATTTGCAGCACACTTGACTACAAGATTGAGTACTCTGCGGAGGCAGCCTCCTCCTCCCCCTTCCCCTTCATCGCCTACGCTGATGCAGACCACGGCGGCAATATTGACACCGGCCGGTCAACCACCGGTTCCATCCTCACCGTCGCAGGCGGAGCGGTCAGCTGGATGTCAAAGCTCCAGACAATTGTGGCACTCTCCACCACCGAGGCGGAGTTTGTTGCTGCAAGTGAGACCGGCCGTGAGCTTTGCTGGCTACGGAACTTCCTCAGCGACATTGGCATTCCCCAGTCGACACCGCTCATTCTGAACTTGGACAACCAGTCGGCGATACTTGTGTCAAAACAACCGGAACACATGGGCCGTCTTAAGCATCTCAATTGCCATTGGTTCTGGCTCAGGAAAGCTGTCTACAATGGGAAGATCAAGCCTGCTTACATCCCCTCCGACGACATGGCGGCCGACCTCCTAACTAAACCCTTGGCGCGCAAAGCCGTCGACAAGCTCCGGAGAAAGATGGGAATAGTTGGGGAATTTACCAGATACGAATCTCAGTGACGCTTTGGGCATTCCTCCAGGTGGGAGTGTTGAACACTTACAGTAATGGCGGAGCGCCCTCAGCGCACGTGACTACAGTACTATTTTCACTTCCCTAGTGTTGTTGTCTTCTTCATTCTGAAGTCCAACAACACTAGGTATGTACTCTTATACATGATCCAAATATATTCATTCTGAAGTCCAACGACACTAGTTGTAATCGACATACTTCGTGTCTGTCTGCAGCCGCTGCGTGTAACTTGCTGCTACATTCCACCTCTGTGGTAGATAAGGCAACAGTTTGCTGACGTTTAGAGCTCCAGGACACGGGGCCTCCTGACATCATATATATATAATATATCCCGATGTTGACCTGCGCATGTCGAGATCTCTCCCAAAGTTGGTGTTGACATAGCCAATAGGCTTTATAGACTCCCCCGAGCTCCTAGAGTAGGTGATGCAATAGTTGAGGGTGTGTTTGATGTAAGCAAGAATGTGCAATAAAGATTTCCAGTGAGCTGGGCCGGGGTTTGACTAGAAACGGGCAAGTAGTGTAATTGCAAAAGATAGGTCTGGGCACGTCGCCGCTTGGGCTCACATGAGAGCACCAAGAAGCTGCTGGTATGGTTTGTCTCGCATAAATACATATTCCACGTTGTCTTTCAGTGACATATTGGTAGTAAGCACTGTCCCTGATAGCAGGGGGGTATAGTGGGGGTTGCAGTTTGTCATTCCAAAACGATCCAGTACTCTCGTGAGGTACACTTTCTGCAAGAGTGATATTGACTTTGTAAGTGGGTCTCGGTGGATGGCCATTCCCAGAATAAACGTTGGGTCCCCCAAATCCTTTACTTTGTACATGTTTGAGAGTTCTGCTTTGGCTTTTCGTGCTCCTTCTTGTGTAGAGGATAGTCCAAAGATGTCATCATTGAAGGTGTTCATGATAGTTGTTTCCCCTCCGACTGTCCTTGACCTAACACAGGGGTCTGCGCGAGATCTTCTATATCCCAGGTCTGCATATGTGCCGTCCAGGGTCCAGTACCAGTCGAACCCTCCCTGCATCAGTCCATATAAGGTTTTCTGGAGTAATGCCAGCTTTCCCTCCTCTCTCAGAAAACCAGATGGGAGACGCATATAGACCTTGTGTTCCGGGATGCTATTGAGGTAAGCCAAGACAAAATCAACCTACCAGATCTCAAAACCTTCCATTGCTGCCACCGCCACCAACATCTGTAGGGATTCCAGTCTAACAACCGCCGCATACATCTCGTCAAAATCCTCCCCTGCCACCTGAGAGAAACCCTTTGCTACCAGACAAGCTTTTCTCCTGATCACTTCACCCTCCGTGTTGTATTTGTTTGCATAAACCCATTGGCAGCCCACAATATTCTTGTCCTTTGGTACTCTGGCCTCATCTATCAGCTCAAACACCCCTTGTTCATCCATCACCCTGAGTTCCTTGTCCATCGCCGGCTGCCACAGATTGGGTCTCTTCATTGCCTCCATGTACGTCTTTGGTACCTTTACATCTCCGTTGTGTCCATCAGTATCCAGGGCTGACAAGTAGCCGTATGGGCCTTTGGCCAGTAACGCTGTTGGTGGGTCGCCATCTGCCACCCAGTCCTCCCCATCCTCACACGTGGTCTGTTCCCATTGTAACGTCTCTCGTGCAGCAACAAGGGCTGGGGTCGGTTTTGTCTTCCATGTTGATTGTCTGAGGGGTTGCATTATGGTAGGGGGTGGCACGTGATTGGTAATTTTGAGCGGTGCAAGTGATTGATCACCATCTGTCTCAGGCTTGTGTGTAGTGGTGTCGTCATGGTGTAAGGGGCCAGGGCGGGCTCTCGGCACTATGGGTTGTCGTGGTTGCAGGAGACCTGATGCGGCAGGAGAGCTAGGGTGGCTGGTATCTGTGGTCCAAGTCACAGTGTCTGTAGCGTCATCGAGTCTGGTGAGAGGGCGATGACCAGTGCCCTCTTCAAATATTACATCTCATGATGTCACAATGGATCTGGATCTCGGGTCATATAGCCAGTAGCCACTGTTTGCATACTCCACCAATTGCATCCTTACTGATCTAGGGTCCAGCTTGGATTTTACTAACTCATCTGGGACTTTTGCCCAAGCCAGACAGCCCCAAGGTCACAAATGGTCTACACGTTGACGTTGGCCTGTCCAGGTCTTGCAAGGGATTGTGTTTGGGTGTTGGGATGAGGGGAGTAGGTTGCACGTGTATACCTGTGCTGATGCTGCTTCTGCCCATAGTTCCCAAGGTAGGGCACTCTCTGCCAGGACACAGCATATGCCCTCAAGTATAGTGCAGTTTGCCTGCTCAGCGACTCCGTTTTAGGCATGAGCATACAGTGTAGTGACTCTCAAGACAATGCCATGCATTTGTAGATAAGCCAACCAGGATTTGTTCACCCATTCTTGCCCTGCATCAACTCTGACTTCTTTTAGCTTCTGTTCAGTCTGGTGCTTGGACTCCGTATGGTATGCAGTAAAGGCCACCAGGGTCATCGTTGCATCTTTCCTTGTTAGGAAAAACACTGATATGAAAGATAAACCTCCATCCGTGGCTACCATCATGTACGTGGCTCCCCCCAAAGATGAGATGCTAGACAGGCCCCACAGGTCAACGTGTACGTGGTCATTTGGTGCACTCTCAGGCTCTACCTTGGCATCGTAGGGTCGTGCTGTGTGTTTGCCAAACACACAATCCTCGCATATCCCAGGTACGCTTAGTGCCCCTTTTATCACAAGCCCATCCACCAGATCCTTTGACAGTGCGCTTTGAATTGCTGTTAAGCTTGCATGACCAAACCTTCTATGCCAGACTTTCAAGCTTGTAGGTTTTGACTGGGATTTTGCTATCATGGCTGATGGTGCATCTGTTCTGCCAAAAGTACTGAGCAGATACATCCCACTAGTTCCCTTTCTGCACATAACTTCCCTCCCATTTGGATCCTGGAAGCAAACTACACCCCTGCCAAAGGTAACATTAAAGCCGGCTTGGTCAAATTTGTTGATCAAGATCAGGTTCAAAGTCAGGTCAGGTGCGTGCAAAGCGTTTTTGAAGACAAGTTCTGCTAAGCCGTTTGTTGTCTTACAGATCTTTTGGACTGTTCTCCAACCAATAACACAGAATCTGGCTCCTCTTGGTGCTGCATGTCCCTCCACTGGGCTGGTGAGTTTCTCATAGTCGGTGAACATTTCTCTGTTAACAAAGAAATGATCTGTTGCCCCTGAATTGGCATATGTAGGCACGTCAATCCTGGAGGTAAGTGCACCTGTCCATTTTGTGATTTGCATGTGTTTGGAGTCTGTGGCCGTTGGTAGGGACATTACTGATAAAGCGTATATTACATGGGGTTGTGCATTTGGTTGGGGAGTAGGCATAGTTGGCTGTGCTGTGGATGTGGCTATGTTTGCTGCTGGTGGTGTGGGTGTGACAGGTGTTTGTGTCTCACTTGACGGTGTTCTAGACATTTTGTTCTTGTTCCTGAAGTTAGGGGGAAACTGGCCTTCCTTTCCTCCTCCCTTCCAGTAGCAGTTGTCAATGGTGTGGCTGTTGCGTCAGCAGTTCAGATTTACACACACCAGTCTAGGTTTGGTCTGGGTCTGGAGTGCCATGGCTGATATACCAGCCTTCTGCTTTTGGAGAACCAAACGGTCCCAGTGGACAGTAAGCGCTGCAATGATGTCCTTGGATTGTGTCTTAGCATATATTCCTGCTACTACCACATTCCAAGATTCCGAGAGTGAGGCAATCAGGATTGTGCAGAACGTCGAGTCATCTATCTTCACCCCCTTTTCCGTTGCTGATCTCCACTTCTCCCTCAGGTCTTCCACATGTTTTAAGAAGTCCATCCCATCCAAGAACTCAGTAGCACAAAGTCGCTTCTCCGCATTGATTGCAGCTATCTCTGAGAAGACGCCATAATTTTCAGCAAGCGTTGTCCAGGCTTCTGCTGCAGATCCATCCATCTTGATCCCTAGTCCCACTGGGTTTTTGGTATTGTAGATGATGAGGCCTAGGGCCCATGCATCCCTTTCCTCCCATTCTTCAAGAGATGGCTGTGTGGACGACCATTCGGTAGGCTTTTGTTCCCCCTTTTTGTTGACTGTCGGTTCTGGTTTGCTTATGGTACCATCTAGGTAACTGCGGGCACCTCAAGCTCTTGCCACAATTATGACACGGTTTTTGAATGTGGTGTAATTTATGCCATTGAAGTGGGTTTCCTTGAGGAAGTTGGGTGGGTTCGAGGAATGTGTGGACGTCATGTTTCCTTGTGAGTGTCAAGAGGTATTTTTGTAGTTGAGTCAATTCTTTGGAGCAGTGGCTTGATGAAATAATAAAAAAAGATGGAAGTGCAAACAGGGCCAATAACCTGTAGATGAATACAGATGAGTCCTCAGTCACACAATATAATGTTGTTCGACTATAGATTACCTGTAGATGAATACAGATGAGTCTACAGGTATTGTTTAGTAAATTATGAGTAGGAAGTAAGTAAGTCAGCTCACTCTCAGTCACACAATATAATGTTGTTTGACTGAGGGTGGCATACTGTAATGCTAAGGTAGATGAAATAAAATAATTAAGGTTTGCAGTAAAGACTAGCAAATACCGATTGGTGAGCCATGGAGGCCAAGAGATAGAAAGAGAGATATAACCAAGAAAGGAAATAGATGTTGCATAAGTGAGGCGTGACGCTAGTGAGGTGAGTTGGATAAGTCTTCACTCAACAACATCATATGTACTTATGTACCTAATTATTAAATCAGTGGGAGTGGGTTTTGAACCCACGTTGACATTTTTGATCTTTGATACTGCCATACCCAATGCTCCAATTTCTGTTGTGTGACATGCCATTGTGTCCTCTGCACAATTTTATTTTTCATAATTTATCTAATCATTCTTAAAGGGAATTGGCAGACATCAAGGACAGCGTCTGCATTTCTTTCTGGGCAGTGTGCAATGACCTTCTTACACTGCTTTAAAGTTTAAAATTTTCTTCCCCATGATCAACATTTCATTATCAAACTCATATAATTAAAAGGGAAGAATTATAAGAAAGCAGTAGTACGACTAGTTCTCATAGCACTCGAAGGAGGGAAGTGTCCGTAGCATACTTGGTACGCAACCAAATGTATGTAGTATGGGCCCCAGTCGTTTGTGCATGGACCTCCCTGGGTATTCAAACCTAACCTAACCTAGAGAAGCTTGTGTCTGTCCTGACCAATTATAACCATGGTTGTATGTGAGTAAGAGCAAAGAGCTAATCATTAGATATGTTGGAGGAGGGATCGCGGAGCACACATGACTCTGATGCCGCCGCCGCAGAGGAAAGTACAGATTAGGAAGGAAGGAACTATACAGTTGGAAAATAACAATCGGATTTGGAACATAGGACACCTCAGTTGTTACCACATTGACTGAGGTGAGATACTCATTACTAGTTACATACATATCGGTACTGACTTACACCTACCAGTATTGTATTGAACAGGTAGTCATACTAATATATATCAGTTGTTACCACATTGACTGAGTACACTTGTATTGAACAGGTTATCAGCCCCATGCCACTCAGTAGAACGACTCTGAAAAAAAATTTTTTTACCTGACCTTGAAACCAACACCAACACCAGACCATATCAGTAAGCATGGCCCAGAACCTGGCACTATTCCTGTCAGAGGACAGGTCCTCGGACCGTCCACCCTAGCCTTGCTTAGTCTGTGTTGACATTGGCACCCACATCTAGCCACTATCCGGACTGCTCCGGCCCTATCCTGCTCCATCCTTGTCTTGGCATCGACACCTGGCAGGTCAGCTAGTCTTTGGACCCACTCTACTTGCTGGCAGGCCTTTATGCCATTGGCTAGCTTACTCATGCTGACTGTTGCTTACTCATTAGTGCTTAGTACATACCAGCCCTATTAGTCAATATACCATAGTCATAGTGTATCCAATGTAGTATATAAGTAGGACTGGTGGATGGAACATCCCCAGTCCTAGCAATAGCATTGCTTCTGGGTCTACACATTAGCATAACTGTGAGCTCCTCAGTGACGACCTTGCCTTCTGCTTTTGTCCTCCTGCTCCACCCCTTGTCGGTGGCCTGCCTTCTTGCCTGCCAGTTGCTTGTCACTGTGCTCGCTTGACACTCGCCCCACTTGGTGGTCAACTTGAGTGGTTGATGCGTCTGCCTAGCTTTCCACAATAGAGCATCCCCTTACAATTCCTGCTACCCCTGGAGGAGAAGTTTGACAGGTCAAACTGGACTACCTTCAAAATCACCCTGACCAAAGCAGCTTGTGGACGTGGGTTGCTGGGATACCTGGACAGCAGCATAACAAACCCAACCTCCACCCCCCTGGCTAAGGGAGGGTCAGATGAAAAGACCCTGGCCATCACCTCCACGTCTTGGTGGGGCATGACAAACCCCACCCTGGATAAGTGGCTCCAGCACAATGCTTGTAAGGGGAACGCTTAACGTCTGCGGAACTCCTTCCACAGAGCCAGCGAGCACTGGTGACAAGCGGGAGTCAAGCGGGCATAGAGGCAGGCAAGAGTCAAGCAAGGGACCGGCAAGGCTAACCGAGCGGTCGGACGTTGCTAGAGAGCTTACAGTAGGTTCGGTGTGTAGGCCAGAAGAACACTGCTATTGTTCAGCCTGGGGATATTCTATCCACAGGCTGCCTATATATACTACATCAGTGGCTGTGCTATTACTAATACTGTTTACTAATCGGGCCCTGGTATGTAAAGGAGTATGACTAACAATAATTGATGCTGAGTAAGGTCCATGCATATGACTCATCAAGGCTGACTACTAAGAGACGGAAGGAGAAAGGGTGGGCCGAGCGGCCGGTCGGATCTGCTAGGAATAGCCATATCGTTGGACTAAGCTCGGAGTAGAGTTGGACATGGTCCAGAGACCGGTCCCCTGACAATGCTTATGCCAGGAGCATGATCATCCTAAACATCGTCAACCTGATCAGTGCGGGCATAAGGATGGATGGTCCGTGGCACAGGCATGGTCCTCCTTCACCACCCTGAACGATGCCAGGTTGGACCTGGAGCTGATTTGTGCTGAGAAAGAGCTCAAGTATGCTGACAGGTTGAGCATCAAAGCACACTTCTAGGCCATGCGCTGATGATGCCTGAAAGTCGCTAAGCACTGTCCTGGTAGACGGTAAGCTTAGTGCCTCACAAATGAGTAGCGTTGGGCAGTTGCTAGTGTTTGAGAGAGTCCCAGGCAGGGTCCCAGAAGCCTAGTCTTTTTAGTGGGATTTGAACTTAGAGGAATAAACTGGTTGCTTAGCGATCTAAGCCAAAAGCCTGCAAGGCGCTATGGTGCTAAAAGTCGGCAAGGACTTTAGCATTGTAAATATTGGCAACAATGTGCCCGTATGGCACCGTAAGACAAAAGTTGGTAGACTAAGTTGGCAAGGTGAAGTCGGCAAGACTGTATCACTTAGCAACTCTGAGGACTTAGAATGCACTGAAATGTGATCTGAACTGTGGGGCATACAATTCAATGCTGGCTAAGACAAAATATGTACAGTATTTATAGGCACTAAGTTGCTGTGATAATTAAACTAGAAAGTTGCTAATTAATCAATCAAGAAAAATGGAGACAAGTATGATGGAATGTGAAAGTTGCTAAGCAACGGCGTCTGTCAAGTCGGCAAGCGTTAACTCAACATTCCAGCAGTGAAAGAGACCAAATGCATGGGGACTGTTGCTAAGGCCTGAAACCATCAAGGGGGCCTGTCTCACATAAGTTGCTAGGCGTCGGATAAGCTATAAGCGTCGCTAATATCTGAAACCATCAAGGGGCCTGTCTCACATGAGTCGCTAAGCATTGCTAAAGTGATCTGACATCGGATCTTTGAGAAGCACTGGGTTTTGATAGGCGTCGCTAAAGGCCTTGGCATTGGTTATCACTGATTGGGGACCTGAAAGGGGGCCTGTCAGGGGACTCCTCATTTCTCCCTTCTTCCACTCCTTATTCTTTCATTCTTCCTCTATTTATTTCCCTATTTCTGCTGTCACTCTTTTACTTTACTGCTTCTATTCCTTCAACACTATCTATTGGTACTATTCTCAGCCCTTGAGGTGCTCTGGTTCTTTAGTTATCATTCAAACAAGTGTAGCCACCGCTTCCAGAGGCTTAGTAAGCATCCAGAGGCTTAGTCATCTCGAGGCTAGCCTCCAAATTACTAAGCAAGTCACATGAGACATGTGCATGACCTCTGGCAATGGCAATTTCCGAGTTTTTGATTATTTTCGGAGATTTTCCTTTTTTAGATTATAAATTTTATTGTGGCTTTTGTCATACTATACAGTTACTTCCCACGCTTCTGGAGCCTTGGAAGCGTCACTCCTGGCATAGGGAATCCCTAGACTTGTTCTCTTTGAATTTCCCTCTGCCAGGTGAGTAGTTATTGTTGTATTACCTATATATACTTTGGATTTCCCTCTGCCAGCTGTGTGACTGAGCCATAGCCTCCAGAGGTCGCCCTTACAGGGCCGGGCTAAAGTCCCATGGTTGCCAAGTCTTGTGATTGCCATATGACCAGTAAATCGTCATCTGACCATTAAGTCAGGTGGTCGCTAAGTCCCGTGATCCTGCGCATTGTATTCTGTAGCCTGAGTTCAATCCCTGCTAGCTGCAAAATATAAGTCACTAAAAATAGCGCTGGTGTGCTGAGCTCAGCCAGAGGCTTATCAGTGCACTGCGTGGGCTAGAGCCAATGACAAAGGTGCTGGGATTACTGACAGGAGATTCAGGGCCTATGTTATCAAGTCGATGCCAGCATTGTGGGCGTTGGTAACCAGGACACTGATGAACGAGGCCACATTGGCCGATGTAATTGTATGCCTGACAATGCAGGCGCTCCTCCTCCATGGCATGTCCGCGATTGCCCCAGCAAAGTCTACCCAGGTGCTGGTCACGCAGACTGCCCTGAAGTCAGGGAACAAGAGCGTGGTATGTGCGAACCCGAACTGTGGACATACTGGACACACTTTGGACAAATGTTTCTGCAAGGGCGGTGGCTTGGAGGGTCAGTACCCAGACTGGTGGAAGAAGGGCCAAGGTGGAAGCAACGCGCAAGCCCAGGTCCAGACTGCGAGCACTCCCATAGCCAACGCCACAACATTGACCATGCCATAAGCCAACTCTGTAGTGACACCGGCTAGTAACACAAGCAGTGACTGGTGCCTAGCCTTCTTGACAACCACAGGAGATAGCACAATGACTGAGCAGGTGATATATGCAGACTCTGTGGCTAGCAGGCATTTCTTCACGGACAGAACGGACTTCGTCACATATGGGCCACCAAAAGTGGACTGCAGGATTGGTGCAATGGCTAGCAGCACCTTCGAGATTAAAGGCTGTGGGAAAGTCAGAAAGTGGGTCAAGTTTGAAGGAGAGGTGGTCGAACTCACCCTCAAGAACGCTCCACACGCACTGGGCCTGAAGCATGACCTCATTTTGATCGGCTCCTTGGTCCGTAAAGGAATGAAAATTGGCATTGACGGCAGTGGTGCGACACTCTACGCACCTGACAGTTGCCCCTTCATGCAATGTCCCATGTTTGGGACAATGTTCGTGGTCAAATTTGTTCCACCACCGCCAATGGGGTGTGTCACCAGGTCCCTTAGCCACCCTACCAACCTTGAGACCTGGCACCGCCATCTGGCTCATGCAGCAGAGGGGACCATGAGGGAGATGCTGCATGGCAGCATGGTCAATGGGCTGAAAATCACCAAGATGACCTCACGAGGCAGATGCAAGGACTGCATATTAGGTAAACAAACCCAACGCCTGTTTGATGAAGTTGTCACACCGGAGACACAGCCTTACGAGAGGGTGGCCTTTGACTTATGGGGCCCAGCTCACATCGTGACCACTGGGGGGAAGACGCTGATGTTGGTCGCAATGGACCAGGCAGGCATGGACTGTGAGGCATGGTACCTCTTGCACAAGACCAAGGAGGCGACTGTTGCATGCCTGGAGGCCTTTGATGTCCATGTGGAGATGCAGTATGCACTCCAGGTTAAGTGCGTCCAGACCAACAGCAGCAGAGAGTTTGTGAACGACTTGTAGGACAGCTACTGTCAGAGACGTGGTATAAGGCACAAGACTACAGCGCCTCACTCATCATCAGCGAACGGCGTAGTGGAGCGGAGGAATTGCACAATTCTGGACCTTACCTGTAGCATGCTGAATGACTCACAATTACTGGCCCACTACTGGGGAGAGGCTACATCAACCGCTATTCACGTGCTGGACTTTGTCCCTAGCTTGCAACACCCTGGCAAGACACCATACGAGATACGGACAGGTGTGCAGCTGGACATATTGTACCTCCGACCCTTTGGATGCACGGCGTACACGAAGGTACCCAGGGAAGACGGCACAAGCAAGCTCGACCCCTGCTTGGTGAAATGCGTGCTGGTGGGTTACTTTGGATGCGGGGATTATAAGCTCCTTGACCATGCCACTGGGAGGATGTTTCACTCTTGTGACGTCATTTTTGAGGAGGGGGTGGCACACCGCACCCTACCTGAAACCCGCAATGGGTTGGCAGCTGACTTGTACAAAATCCTTGACATGCCAGTGGATGCCACTGACGGAGCTGGAGCTGTGCCCAAGCCCATGGGGACCGACG
Organism: Termitomyces sp. MG148; assembly: GCA_003313785.1. NCBI lineage: Eukaryota > Fungi > Basidiomycota > Agaricomycetes > Agaricales > Lyophyllaceae > Termitomyces > Termitomyces sp. MG148. The sequence continues at coordinate 16,328 of QLOM01005475.1, forward strand.
AATGCCATGACACACCCCGTGTACCTCTGGCCCCTGCAACTGACCTGCCGTGGAACAACCTTAGCGGCAGGGGTGGAACATGCCAATCAGCAAGGATTGCAGCAAGGATGGGGACCGGTGTAATGACTGAGAGCGTTTAGCCACACGACGAGGACCCGCCTGAGCCCAAGAGCAAGGAAGAGACACACAGGCATGCCAGGTGCAATGGTAACCCACGTGGGGAGCAGTGACGACACATGGGTGCCAAGGTTGTACTCAGAAGCCATGAAACGCCCCAACCTGTGGAAAGGCCCAATGGACAATGAGATCAGGAAGATGCACAAGAGGAAGGTGTGGTGATTAGTCAAGCGTCCCCCTGGAGCGTGGACAATGAAGAACAGGTGGACGTTTGTGCTGAAGTTCGATGCTGACGACAAGGTCGTAGCTCGCAAAGCCAGGCTGGTAGCAAAGAAGTTCTTGCAGATTCCCAGGGTTGACTACTTTGCGATGTACACGTTGGTGGTCAAGTACAAGTCCCTCCACATCAACCTGGCTATTGGCACCATCCTCAATTATGAGATGTGGCAAATCAATTATACGAGCGCCTACCTGTAAGGGGATGCTCTATTGTGAAAAGCCAGGCAGATGCATCAACCACTCAAGCCAACCACCAAGTGGGGCGAGTGTCGAGCAAGCACAGTGACAAGCAACTAGCAGGCAAGAAGGCAGACCACCAACAAGAGGTGAGCAGGAGGGCGAGAGCAGAAGGCAAGGTTGTCACTGAGGAGCTCACAGTAATGCTAATGTGTAGACCCAGAAGCAATGCTATCGCTAGGACTGGGGATGTTCCATCCACCAGTCCTACTTATATACTACATCGGATACACTATGACTACGGTATATTGACTAATAGGGCCAGTATGTACTAAGCACTAATGAATAAGCAACAGTCAGCATGAGTAAGCCAGCCAATGGCATAAAGGCCTGCATGAGTAAGCCAGCCAATGGCATAAAGGCCTGCCAGCAAGTAGAGTGGGTCCAAAGACTAGCTGACCTGCCAGGTGTCAATGCCAAGACAGGGATAGAGCAGAATAGGGCCGGAGCGGTCCGGATGGTGGCTAGATGTGGGTGCCAACATCAACACAGACTAAGCAAGGCTAGGGTGGACGGTCTGAGGACCTGTCCCCTGACACTACCTTAATGCCCCCACACAGGTACCCATCCTCATGGAGCAGCCCAAGGGATACGAGCTTCGTCCAAGTGAGGTCTACAAGGTGGATGTCCTCATGGGCAAGCGGGTCTGGAGGAGCACATATGGCAAGGCTGCGGAGCATAGGAGCAATGACAAGAAAAGCCTGGTCTCACTGGTTGACAAAGCAATTTATGGCACAATGGATAGCACAAACAATTGGTGGCGCACCTTAGACAATGACATGAAGAGGCTTGGATACCGGCATTCTGAAGCGGATCAGTCAGAGGTCAAGATACAGAGATGGTGAACAAACAATAACAAGCACTTACACTGACGACACGTCGAGAATGTCTTCGTCAAAGAGAGAGGCTGATCAAGTGTGAAAGGAACTTGGTGAAAGGTTCGACATCAAAGATCTGGGAGATATCAAGTTTGTCCTTGTAATCCACATTATCTGCAACAGAGTCCAGCACCTCACCACCCTAGACCAGGAAGAGTACCTGAAACGCACGTTAGAAAAGTTCGGGATGACAGAATGCACACCAAAATACACGCCTTTACCGCCAAGAGTCATTCTAAGCCGTACTCAGGCACCCACAAGCAATGAGAAATGCCACTACATGGCCGACAAGCCATACAGCGAAGCATTAGAATTGCTGATGTATGCGCAGATAGAAACAAGGCCAGACATAGCCTTTGCTATCACTAGTCTAAGTTGGTTCATGTCAAATCCAGGCAAGCAGCACTGGCTTGCACTATTCCACGTCATGCGGTACATCAAGGCTACCTTGCACTACAAAATCCAATATGGCCACCCTGGATATGTTGACTACATACCCCGTGGCTTCTACGACTCAGACTTCGCTGCAGACATAGACACACAAAAATCCATATCAGGTGGAGTGTACCTCCAAGCGGGGGAACCAACTAGCTGGAGCGCCAAGTTTCAGGACACAGTCTCGACATTGATGACTGAGGCCAAGTACATTGCGTTAGGGAAAGTGGGGGAGCAGATACAGTGGATGTATGCTGCATTGGTGGAAGTGGGAATGAAGGTACCGTGGCCAGCAGAGCTTAAAAGCAACAACAACGGATCGATTGTGATAGCCCAGAACAAACGGAACCACAACCAAGTCAAACACATAGACATGCGCCATCACTTCATCAGACACGCGGTCGAGGAAGGAAGAATTAAAATTGAGTATATACCAAGCTCAGAAAACCTTGCAGACTTATTCATGAAACCGCTCTCACAACCCCAGCACCACAAGTTCTGTCTTGCCCTGCGACTATGCGAGGAATGAAGTGCACCGCAAGTCTGGGAAAGTGTTGGAGGAGGGATTGCGGAGCACACATGACCCTGACGCCGCCACCACAGAGGGAAGTCCAGGATTATCTGTACATGAGTCATATGGAATATTGATTATCTGAATCATCCAGTCAGGTGTCCTGCCTGTCACATGTCAAATCCACCCTCTCTTCTCTCACACACATGCTCATGTTTAAGTCAACTGCTGTTCAGAAACATCCTAGACATTACTACACATTTATTACCCTATCATATATCACTTCTGAATGTTTTGAAGCTAACTATGCATAATTTGGAGAGAAGTCCAACTTCTGGCCTGACAATCTGCGAACATTCTCTGTGATCACAGGTGTATTTAGTAGATCTCGAGAATAAGCTATTTGTGACTCATACGCTGAACAGACATGCACTTTCTGGCATCCTTTGTAATCACAATAACTTTGCAACTTGGCTCCAAAGTCAATAGTATGTTTCAGCGTAATATATAGGCTGATCATGACCATCCAGATGAATTATATTTGAGAACATTTGGCGGAGCAACGAGGCAACCAAGGGCATGTTGTTATCTTTGATAGGTGAATCTCCAAAATAGAGCTTGACACCATTGTCATTTGACGCCTTTGGACAAGATATATTGTTGAGCTTTGTAGCGTCAATAATCATATAAATCTTTTTAATGAGCGGGCAACGTTCTGCAATACAAGAGATACTGGCAAGTGTAAGTTGGGTCATTCTGGTTGACAACAACATATACTCAAGGTCAAGCTCCTCTAAGCATGGCAAGGCATCTATGAATTCTTCTACATCAGTATCCTCCATAGAGAGGCCTTCATCCACACGAAGGACAAGTTTTTGAAGATGTTTGAATGCAAAAAGAGGACAGATACAGTCTATAGGAAGGGAGAGATCCCTGCAACAATGAATTGCAATTTCCTTCAGGTATGAATGTGAGAGAGTAGTAATCAAAGAGTCAGACAACAATCTCCAGTCCCCGTTTATCTGCCGCCACTCAACAAAGTGCAACTGAAATTGATTGAGGTTGTACATTCTGGAACAGGCTGAGGAACTCTATGATTTGCATGATGTTGTTGTAACAGGAGACTGTTAGAGACCACAAGGCTTGGAATACCTGCTGATCTGGTAAACTCGGAAGGTTCTGCGGGATGTGACATTTTAGGGACTTGAGATGCGGAAGCTCCATGAGATGACTCAAGATGGCGGCAGTTGGTTCACAACTCGTCTCCAAGTGGCAAAGCTTGTGCAAACCGAGTATGCCCCGTTCAAAGAAACTTGGCAGAATGCATGAATCATTGATCTCTACTCGGTAGAGACTAGGGTAGCATTCAGACAAAACAGGGACAATTGCGTGACTGTGGGCATTGCAACCTACCTGCAACCTCAACAAATGTGGACCAATGTGACAATAGATGATTGTTGATTCTTTTCCATATAGTAAGGATAGGAATGTCAAGTTAGGAAACAGTTTGAGGTTTTGAGAGGCAGCGTCCAAAGCCTGCCATGCTCTCAAAGATACTAATATAGCTCTAGATCTGTCTTCATATTTGAGGTATGAAATATTACAAGACGCGATTTGACAAAGAAAGCTTCTACATCGGAAGATTGGACATGTTGGCAAAATACCTTCCAAAAAACTCAGCTTTGATGAGTGAGGACAAAACTAGGAAATCCTTACGATTCAAAGGTATTCATGACTTTTTACAACCTTCCAAAGGTCCTTTGGCAAACACTTGAACAATGGTGTTGGAGACTCCATCTCGGACCAGAGTAACTTGTTTGCATGTATCGAAAAAGCTCTACACGTAGCTGCCATCACTGCTAAATCTTTGAGATGTTTTGGTTCAAACTCGCCACTCAAAAGCTGTCCATCACTGGCAGAATAGATGGCATTGCAGATCAAGGTGATGATTTCAGCAACAAGGAGGTCTGGGTGAGGAGACGATGTAGTTTTTATTGGTGGGGGCACATCCATTGTAAGAGAATGAATCTCTCTACTCAGCAATGTAGAAGTTCCAAAATGTCCCAAGCCTAACTTGGGTTCTATCCTTGGAAGTGCCCTAACAGTAATTCAGGACAGTGACGACCGCTCCTCACAAGGACGCTCCAGACTATTCAGAGTGATCTGCACGGAGGCCGCACACATGATTTGGACCTTACGTTGTGAGAGAGTTATCCAAAATAGTGATACTCCCCACTCATTGGTTGAAATCACAAACAGATGGAATGTGTGAATAGCCAAAAGGGCCAATCTAGACGTCAAACTTACAAATAAGAAGCTGGGCAAGAAAGCACTCCCATTACAGCAAGTTATGGATATATGGGAGGGCACAGGTGTCATATCAGTGGCACTACAGGAATCACCAAGAGGTGAAGCAAGTAGCGGGGTTTTAGTGGGTAGTGGGCCACGAAGCGGGGTAGGTTGAGGTTTCCCCAAGAGCCTGTACTAGTGCATAAAGGCATTTTCTCGTGGAGAAAACACAGATCGCTGCCCGTATCAGGAACCAGGTTTAAACTCCAGGTGTACAGCATAGCGGGTGAGTGGGTATTGCCTAGGGCGCCAACCCATGCACCATGTACGCTACTCCAAAAAAAAAAAGAAAAAAAAAAAGTTCCAAAATGTCACGTGTACAGTTCACTTTGCGTGGAAGTAACTTATCTCTAAAATGGTCTGAATACAGAGGACACACTTGTGGAGTCCCCGTAGTATGCCCAGCAATGTTGCACAGAATCGAAGATGGCGGCGGATTCCGTTTACATTTGCATGGGTAAATCATTAAGGCCATTGCAACATGCACGTCCGTTACTGAGCATGCATTGAGTGTCAAATGGAGTTTGCAGACTGCTAACTTTGTAGGGACATGCGAGTCAAACTACAGTGCAACGTTCGGAGAATCTGGTGGTAGCAATCTCTTCTTGTCTGGTATTTGCTGGAGGCTCGTTTGCTTGAGTGGAATTAAGTAACATGAAATCCATTGATTGCGTATTACGAGACCTGGGGTTGTGTGCTCCAATCAAGAGTTTGACTTATCAGGTACTTGTACTGTATTCTCACTTTCTGTGCCAGTACCTCATCGCCCGATGGACTATTGAACACTACCGCATGATGAGCATGGAAAGCATGTTGTTTGCATGTAGCGGGCGTTGCGGCCGTAGGACGCCTGTGTGTGAACCTGTGTGTGTTACCTGTGTGTGTTATTTGAATCACCCTGCCTGTCACATGTTGAATCACACCCAGTCTCTCACACACACATGCTCATGTTTCAGTCAACTGCTGTTCAGAAACGTTCTCTGGAGCTTGAGTCCCAGGATTCTGCGCTTGCACTTGGAAAGAAACACAAAGAGAGAAAGGAATACATGCACAATGAAATTCATCATAGGAGTGACAGTTATACTATTCCTCCGAGTCCTTGACATTGTTTCTGTAATCCTTATTCTTTGGAATTCAGTCACATTGGCGGTATCACAAATGAAACCTCAACCATGGCAGTTTGACTTTATGTGCGAATGCTTAGAAGGATGCAAAGTATTTTGCGCAGCCCAAGTTACCAAGCCTAATCAATAAATGTATTACAAACAAGACATGGAAAGAATTACGAAAACATGGTACGTTCATTCTGCAATGTTAGTATTGATCTTGCAGCCTCACATCTTCCTAGGCTTGAAGTTTTTAGAATGTATCTTAGCTACATAAGGTACAAATCTAGTCTGAGATTGTCCAAGCAATGGAACGTTCTTGGGGTGTTGAATATCAAGGTTTAGCATCTGAGACATTGAAAGAAATTATTCTATTATATGCACGGTCCCAAGACTACTCACCCTTCTATGCACAAGTCATCACTATTGTCCAGTCATCAGGAACCGGAAAATCTCGGATGGTTGACCAACTGGCCAAAGAATTGATTGTGATTCCTCTCAATCTCCGACCTCTTGGACATACAGGCAAGGCAGTTGTATCTTTTCTTCTTGATCTATGTTGTTCACTGTGGTTCTTGGTTTTAGGTTTTCCTCCATCTGACAAAGAAGTTCAATCTCAATTATGTGCAACAAGCACGTACAACACGGTGGTGTTGAGATGTCTTTCGTTCTTGTCAGCAGTCTTTGCATGCACTAAAGAAATATCAATGATGAAATACGCAGAATTCCTGAGCATAATCTGAACAGTTTGCTAGCAGCAAAGTACAGATTTCTTATGACTGCTGGTCTATCCTATGAATTGCAAGGCAGTTATCATGTCAAGTTCTATAAAAAAGTCTTGAACATGGCCCAAAGTCAAGAAATTTGGAAGGTTTTGTCTCTTGCAAGTACTCTGCTTGTCACATCCATTGCTATCTGCTCACTGAATGATGCAGGAATGTTTACTTGTGACAAATACCGAAGCGTTGACCTCCTATGCTAAAGATAAGGGATATAAAGCTGTTGTCTTTGCAATTGACGAAGTTAATGGGCTGTCCACCCCACTAAGAGATATGCAAGGACAAAATGTCTTCCATTGCCTCAGGCAGGCTTTACGTTCCATCAGCCATGTGAAAGCTCTGGTTTTGGTATTTCTTTCTATGGCTGCTGGCAAGATGGATTATATCCCACCTTCACGCCCAGATCCTGGTCGACGTGTAACAAACCTGAGGTTCAACCTCATCCCTCCTTTTACAGAAATGGATTTTGACCAACTAGCAGTTGGAAAAGTGGGAGAAGATGAACGAACATTACCTTCAAGATATGGTTTCTACTGAATGGATGTGCCAGTTTGGCCAGCCACTGTATGTTAAGAGTCACCCCCTCGTTTGACAATTTTTGACATGATGCATAGGGTTTGGAACACGCTATAATGAAGGAGGGGCGAGTGAAAGAGATAATGTCCTGGAATTTGCTGCCATGAAGCTTCTGGGTGGCTGCAAAATTAACCA
>QLOM01005476.1:0-11130 GCA_003313785.1 Termitomyces sp. MG148
GAGGTCACTAGACAGAGTACTCCAGAGGACTCTAGCTTGAGCTAGCCAATCAGACTTTGCTGATGCAAGAAACTGCATAAAGCTGTCTTAACTTGGAATCAAGGACCATCACTCAAGAGTCAGCAAGGCAAGAAGAATGGATTGTGACAAAAACACAAGCAGATTGATCACACTCGTCAGCATTATGGTTGAAGACCTTTCAAGTTTAAGTCTGAAAAGCCACATACTTGAAGAAGCGGCATGGCATATACTCGGATGTTGGCTTTGTTAGAACTAAGACCTTATTGTTAGTCACACCTATACACGTTGTGTAAGTATTGTAGCCTCAGTCTCGTATAAAGGACTGTATTGTCGCCATACCTATACACGTTGTGTAAGTATTGTAGCTAAGGTATGGCGTTAGTCCTGGTGTAGCAAAGTGGAATTATTGGGACTCACCCTCAGTCTCGTATAAAGGACTGAGGGTATCGTATAGTAAGTATCTGTATATATAAGTAATGAGTAACAAAGGAGAGAAAGAGACAAAAGAGTGAATAAGTCGAGGGAAAAGGAGAAAGGGGCATAGTCGTGATATGTGTGATGTTTAGAGGGTGACGGTGATATCATACCAACAGGCTTGACCTGACAATGCGTGTTTTCCAGTCATAACTTAGATGTGAGATCGGATGGATTGCAGAACGTATTGATTTCTGGATAGCAATTACATAGGAGGGACGACTTGGTTGGGGTGCTTCGGGTACACAAGTCGAAATTGCATCATGCTTGGCACTTGGACCCGCAACTGGGCATCTCTAACCAAGCAATACAGTTCTGCAGCGGTGTCCCCAACCAATTTGAACTCATTGTCTCCAGTATTTGACCGCATCCCCTGGTATATCTCCTTGAAGTAAGACAATGCTCGTATGAGCACCAAGGCAATCGAGTGTATCCTTATTAACAAGTTTCGTGAGCCATATATCCTGAGTCAATCATGTCCAAAAGTTCTTCCAAAAGCAGTGTCCATTGTGTCAGAGAATGGTATGTGATAGAACCCTTTTGATCTGAGAAATCTCGTGGCATTCGTACCTGGATCTTGGACAAAGAAGTTTGAGTAGAAGTGCACCAAAAAGTAGCTCCGGATACCAGCAAATCCTTCCGAGTTAACTTTCTAACAAGCTTGCACAGTGAGAGCAACTACATAGACGGTTTGTACTCTGGATAAATCTTGAAAAGAAGCCCATTATAATCTCTGCTGGCCAAGTCTCAACCGACATCAACGAAGAACCAGAAATCAGGAGCGAGGTTATAATCCTTGATGGGTCAAAATGCCAGAGAAAATGTAATGTTCAAAGCCATGCGCAGAGGATTCATGCTCTTTGGTACTCGTGTTGTGGCTTGTTTGTGTAACGAGCAAGAGGGAACGAAGGTAGGTGACTCTCATGGAAAGAATTGAGTCCAGTCCTTGTTGCAAAAACTGGTCCTAACTACTACATTCGATGCTTACATGTTAGTACCCATAACCAATGAATCAACCAAGTCAGGAGGCTGAAGCTGAAAAGGCTGCCGGTGAGTGATATCATTGAGAAAGCACCCAGATGTCTTGCAAGATAGAGATGCGGGGAGAAATGGCCATGGAAAACTCCTCTGTCTAAAGCAGGGGGCGGACATAACATCTAGCATTTGACAGTAAAGTCTTAGAAGCACGCCACACAAAATCATCTCGGTTGGAGTGAATGACGTAGAATTCTGATGTTTCCAAGGGTTGTTCAGGACAAGAGGTTGGGTGACGATACAATGCAAAAAGTAATTGTCTGAATCCCGACGGCTCCCTGTAGCTATCATCCATATCTTACCCTTGTACGGGACGCTCCATTCATAGTCAAGTTCTACGGAACCTCTTCTGCGGCGAGTCCAATTATTTTTGCAGAAGTGATGAATGTCAAAGTTTTTCGCACTGATTTTTCTGCACAACATTTAGAAAGTCAGATGGGCAGCAGCGACAAACGGTCATGGCCAAGATCTTGAGAAACTAAATTTGTAGTACTCAGTCGAGCATGAGTCGCAGTACACAGGTGTAGCAGCGGACAACTTCTTTTCAAGAGAAGAAGCCATTGAAAGACATAAAGTTCCCCAATATTTCAGACTATGGCACACTCAACAATGACATACCTCCTCAACGTCCTCGATCAATACCGGCTCACTCATAACTTCTGTGAATCACTCTATACAAGCTCAGAGCTTTCAAGCCTCCCACAGACATTGTTTCACGTCCTTGAAGAGCAACGCGCAGATTAAGTTGAGTCAAGAAGTTGAAATCACATGATGACATCAACCAGTTGTTGAGACCACGTGATATTGTCAAGCCGAGATCCGAGTAAATGCCATGCCGGAACAGCATTGGCCGCTTCCCCAAGTTGACAGTTATTTATTTCATGGTAAGAGACAAGGCTAAGTCTTATTAACAACATATTTATACAGAAATTTACATGCCACAGTATCGAATTGAAAATTCAGAAGACAGAACAAGAAATTGAACAAAATCAGAGAACAAGAACTTCTTAAATGGTACTAGCTCTCTGAGTTCTACTTCCTCTGCCAGCCAGTTGTCCATGTTCATGCTCACAGATTGATGATTGAAGCTTTGCATCGGATGCTGATGATCCAGCAGGAACTGGAGACTGCTCCATGACATCATCAGGCCAATCAAAATCTTCACCAAGATCAGAATTGCAACCCGACGTTAGTAGTGCCCCTTCTTCCTGGTTACTGTGTGCAGGTGATGGATCTTGAAAGACAGAATCAGGCACACCATCGAAGACTACTTTGTTCCATTGTTGAAATAAACCTGAGATCCAAGGTTGGCGGTCACGGATTGCTCAATCAATATATTGTTTTCGTTGGTGAAATGCCTGACTGTAGGCAATTTTGGTCGTCTTTCCAATAGCGGTATATTTTTTGTTGGCAGAAAGGAGAAAGACAGCCTATGACACCTCATTAATATGCTACTAGTACATGTTACAATGTAAGAACTTACAATATTTACTGATGCAGATATCAAACCAGAAGTGGTTTTTATCAATCCGAGCTTCATGCCAGTTGTATTTGATGATATTTTGGAATTTGCTGTTAAAGAACCTGGCCCAAATAATAGGAACCGGGCAATCTATAATTAAGAATTAGAAAGCAAAACATCAATAGAATATATTCAGCAGGATGCGACATACTTTCATTAATACTGGGTTCAAAAATTTTGTAGATGGGTTGATGTTCTTGGGATCCTTGTAGATTATGGGGCAGAAGAGGTTGTATTCAATTGTTTCCAAACTTTCAGGATTTCTAGAAATAAGGCTACGACAAGACAGGTCTTTCAGACAGTCATGGGATATTTCCCAGCAGACATTAGATAAACCGAGGTTTTCATAAATTTTCTCAGTATACTTTCGGATATTCGATATCGAAGTGTGGCGACAACTTTTTATTTGGGTGAGGATCTGTGAATGCATGGTAGCAAATTAAAATTAGTTTGGAGTAATTTAAGATATTGAAGGACTTACAGCATTTTTAAATTCCAGGTTTCCCATAAAACCATGAAATTCCAAAGGCATGTTGGGGTAGTTTCGTAAAAAAGAAGCTTCATCCGGCCAAATGTCATGTAACAAGGCTATTTTCTTAGATATACAGATGATTTCAGCTTTGTGTGGAACTAACACAGGGTGAGTCAACCAAAATTGGGGTTTGTTTGCAGTGGATCGTTGTGCTTCAATCTCTAGCAGATGGTTACATTGAGAAACCAGGAAATCTTTGGATGCAACGAGTGCCTAGTATGATTACAAGTTTGATTAACAAGAAAAATAAGATATGATCTAAACATATGTGGCGCATTGATAACATGTCCAACATGGGAGATTGCAATGCCTGATGAATGATGTCTAGGACATCGTCAACCTTTACAACGGTCCAAGTAGACATAACAAAAGGTGAATCCAAGTCTGATAATTATGAAGAGTGTCTGCAAGGTCCGACCAATGGTGACTGAACAGCTAAAAAAAGGGGGTGTGGTGATGATCAAACGGCTACAGAAAAAAGGTGCTTTATAAACCTGTATCGCTTGGAGAGCGGAATCTTGATCCAGATTCAGATTGAACCGCTGTAACTGGTGTGTTTAAATTGTCAATGAAATACATTGAATCTGATTGGAGGGATATTAAAACATGCAACAGACAAGTTGAAGTTAACCCTCACCGATCGTCTGGGTCATATCCACTATTGTCAATCATAGGTTCATAGATGTCACATGTGACAGGCTGTCACTCAGCCAGCGTGACAAATCGACTATGACATATAGAAAGAGTTTCCTCCAAAAAACATATTTTAAGGCTATATTCCCGCCAAACATGAATTTTGAGACCCAAATTCCGATGAGATCAGCAAATGTACAAACCTATGATTGATGATAATACATCTGGAGATGGAACATTAAGTATGCCATGATGAGCCGACAGAATGAGACATGAAGAAAATCCAGCATGCAATCAAGACATTTGATCAGACAGAAGATATGAGCAATCATGCAATCAGGTTGTCAGGGCACCAAGTCCACTGAGCAACATGTCAGTAGCTCCCATTGTGGAGGCTGTTTCATGCAATGATCATGAGTGGGTAAGAAGAAATAAAATAAATAAGTTACAAATCTTATATACTTGGGGAAGCGGCCAATGCCGTTCTGACACGCTCAGATGTCAACGACTGATTGATGTCATCATGTGATTTTTTTTTTTTACTTAAAAAAAAAACTGTCTAAAAATTCTTATCAGTAACAGGGCACATGAAACCTATAGAGAGCACATAACGCTTCCAAAAGTCGTGCACCAGACAGGGTGAAGGGAATCGGATGGATTTCTTAGATCCAAATACCTCTCTCCATCTCTTCAGCCTTGAATCACATTGAGTTCATCTTCGAACGGAACCCCTTTTGATGTCTCTAATCCTTGAGTATCGTCTTCATCGTCCGATTTGAAAGCTAAACAACCACCACCACCCCCTTCACGTCCGTAAAATATCATGTCCAACTTCTCAACTCCCCTTCCAATCGACCGGCCAGTTGTCCCTTTACATCCTAAAACACGTCCTCAGTCATTCTGAAATTCCACCATCTTCGGCTTCTCATGAACAACAGCCACTTCTAAGAGTAATAGATCTATATTATCAAGACACCCTAGACGACAGTGTGATACGTGTAGAAACCATGAGACCTGATGAAAGAGGATGCGTACAGATATGTCTAAGTGTGGTAAGATATATACATGCAGAGACGATAGCAAGGAAAACAGCGATGATCGATGCAAATGGAGGCTAACAACAGACATCTCCAAAGTCCCGATTGAAAAGAGTGTTGGGACAACGTCATAATGTGATAGTGTGACGTGGTAGTGCCCCGAGCCATTGTCAGGAGCGCAATGGCCACATACTGCTTTGTCCGCCAATGTACATATAACGAGACGCGTAGACACAAGTACCCTCAGTCGTGTTTACACATTACTGAGGGTACGCAATCATCTCACTCACATATTTATCTATACTCACAAGTATGTACCTAGACACAACACTAATTGTGTATTACTCTAGGTACTTAATACAGTCGTGTTTACACATTACTGAGGACGCAACACTAATTGTGTATTACTCTAGGTGTAGACAACGGTCTACGTACTGCTGCTCTGTATCAGTTCTAACAGGTTATGGGCCTTATTGAGTGGACTACCTGAGACGTACTGCCACTCGTTAGAACTCTGCCCCTTTGTTCTCTGTCTTGGCGCCGATCGCCCCGGACTAACCCATTTGGAGCTTCCTCCGAATTCGATCCTTCCTTTTGTTGGATAAACTATTAATCAACATCTGCCTGCCTTGTCTCGTCCCGTTTTGGAAAGACAAAGAGGAGATCGCGACTCACCTGCACAAAAACCAAACCCTCCTGCCCGCTCGCACCATAGTAACGCTAGAATGTCTTCTGAATTCTCTGCACCCTCCATTGCTGCCATCTCGGTCCGTGGCGCGGACTGGAAAACTGATAAGTTCAGCCGCAACTCCCCCACATCCAACTTCGTGAAGTGGTCAAAAGCCCTAAAAATCCATCTCTCCCTCCTCGGCCTGAAGCCTTACGTCTTTGCGCCGCTTATCACCGTTCCGAGCGCGAAAGGAGAGCCCACCGCATACCAGAACTGGTGCGCGAACGATGACCTCGCACGCGCGATCATCCTGACAGCAATCGACGAGTCCGAGTACGAAGGGCTGGACGAGGACAAAATGGCGGCAAACCTATATACCCAAATAAAGACTCACGCGGAAGGCGAGGGACCCGTGCGAATGGTCGCGTTGATCCAGGAAGTACTTCGCATACAGTGCTCACCCAGTGAGCCCCTGACGATCACGGCCAGACGCATCTGCGACATCGTGAGTCGCATCTTCGCGATCAAGGCCCTGGACGAGGATCTATTCAAATGCGTCGTGCTACTAAATAGCCTGAACAACCCGCAATATTCGGCCGTCCAGACGCAGGTATCGCGCGGTTTAGCAGACGCTACTGCGTCTAACCCCTACAAGTCAGACAACATCAGAAAACTACTGGAGACCGTACAGAACCTTACCACCCTAAAGTCCACAAGCTCAGGCCTCTCCACCGATACCGCATTAGCAGCTACGGCAAAAGGTCGCTACCGCTCTTCGAAACCCAACCTCCCAGGACACGATCACGGGGCTGGTGCAAAGTGTTGCAAGACGTGCGCCACTCACAACCGACCCTGTGGCAGCCATGAGGCTCCCTACTGCGCTCACGCCGGCGGAGCAATGGAGAAGGAAGGGTTCCACGCTGCGCGTGACGCGGCACGCGCGGCTGCCTCAAGTCGAGGCGATAGGAACAAGAATGGATCTGCCACGAAAGTCTACACTCAGCTCACGGGCCCGAAAGGGAAAGTGTACCTGGTGGAGGAGACCGACTTGGGGAAGCTGCAGACCCTGAGCGAAGATCCTACTCCCGCAGGGTTCGCGGGACTTGTCACCGACGACGTCCCCCTAACCGCTACGGCAGACGACGTCGAATGGGAAGGATGGATGGCCACCGTCGTGGAGGAGGAGACTGACGCTGTACAATTGCCCACGACGACGCCCAAGCAGGCTGGGGACGTGGTTCTATCTGCAACCACCAAAAACCCTTTCTTCGTGGATACTGGGGCAACTATCCACATCTCCCCGTTCAAATTGGACTTCAGCTCTATCCAATCTATCAACCCGAGAGCCATCAAAGGAGTGGAAGGGTCCTCGATCTCAGCATGCGGGATCGGAAACATTATCCTCAAGTCAGCAGAAGGAAAACTCCTTACCCTCAAAGGAGCCCTGTACGTCCCCAAATCTACTGTCCGCCTGATCTCAGCCAGCAAAATCGCATCCGATAACAATGCCTACCTCCGATTCGATAACCAGGAAGTACTGATCGTGGATCGCGCCGCGGAATCGACCATCGCCAAAGGACCCCTGATAAAAGAGAGAGGCCTCTATACCGTCAGCCTGTCGGACACCACGGAAATTGCCTACATCACGCACCAAGCCAGCATTGAGACTTGGCATCGCCATCTTGGCCACGCTAACTACCAAGCCGTCATCCGCCTAGCCCGCGATCGCAAGATCAAAGGTGCGCCCTTCCCTCATTCTTCCTCACCGCCGAAGTGTAACAGTTGCATCCTGGGCAAGCAGACCAGGACGCCGGTACCAAAGGTGCGGGAAGAAGGGCGTAGAGGAAAGCGGAAGCTTGAAATAGTGTGGGCAGACCTAATGGGTCCGGTGAACGTGCGATCTAGATCAGGGAACCATTACGTACTAGATATCGTGGATGATTATAGCAGTATGGTTTGGTCCATCCCACTCAAAACGAAAGACAAAGCTTTTGCGGCGCTAAAAGCATGGGAATTGGCTCGCGAAGGCGAAACAGGCCTGAAGGTGGGAAAGTACTGCACCGGTTTCGACGGCGAACTCCACAGCAACCAGATGGATGCATGGTTGAAGACTAGGGGAATAATGAGTGAACATAGCGCCCCGTACACGTCCGCTCACATCGGTAAAGTCGAACAAGCACACAGAACCCTGATGGGGAAAGCAAGGAGCATGAGGATCGATTCTAACTGCCCAGAATTCCTCTGGGACGAATTCTATCTCACAGCCACTCACCTCCATGCAAGAACCCCCACCAAATCGCTCAACGGCATGACCCCATACCAGCTATGGTTTGGACGCAAACCAAGCTATGAGTATATGCGAGAAATCGGTTGTCGTGCGTTTGTATTCATACAAACACACAATCCGAAAATCAAACAGAGATCTGTCGAATGCACACTCATAGGGTACGGTCTAAATTCAAAGACTTACCGATGCTGGGATCGGAAAAATAAAAGGGTGTATCAATCCTACCACGTGAGGTTCATCGAGAGACACGAGAATTCGACGTCACCCGAACCGCACCCCCCTGGTCCGTTAGAGCCAGCGGAGACTGCTACCCCTACGCTCGATGACATTGAACGATCAGCATCATTGACACCCCAGGAGAACGGCGATGACCTAGGGTACGAGATCAGCCCAGCACACACGACGACCAAAAACACTCATCAGCTGGAACAAATGTCCCGAGACCACGACGCACCGACGATCCCTGCCCTGGACAGCCTCCCGCGCAGGTCGACTTGCACCCACCAACCGACCGAGAAAGCTGTGCAAGGGCAAGAGCGACCGGCTACCAGACTCGAAAAGGTGATGGAGGAGGTGCGAGGAGGCGAAGCAAGGATGAAGCAGGCGAGAGCAGAAAGGCAAACACAACCCGCGATTGATGACGCAGCCGCTGATGATCGAGTACTGGCCGCGATCTCACAACTAGGCGACTTCGAACCTCTCCCCGCTGAGACTGAGGAGGAGCCGAAGACCTGGAAGGACGCGCAGAATGGGGCAGACGCACAGAAGTGGATGGATGCCTACAGGGAAGAAATACAATCTTTAAAGGACATGAAGGTATACCGACTTATCCCACGCACCGAAGTCCCGAATGGATGCAAAGTACGGAAGGGGTGACCAATCTTCAAAATTAAAAGGGACGAACATGGGAAACCTACCAGGTACAAAGTTCGACTAGTATTCAAGGGATACGAACAAGTATATGGTAAGGATTACAACAAGACAACATCACCGACCGCGCGCATGGAATCGTGGCGGATCCTTCTACACATTGCAGCGACCGAGGGGTGGGATGCCACCCAGATTGACGTGAAGACCGCGTTCCTTTATGGAGTCCTCCCAGACGACGAAGTCCAGTACATGGAACAGCCGGAAGGATTTGAGGAGCCAGGAAAGGAGGACTGGGTATGTGAGCTGATGCGAGGACTTTACGGGATGAAACAGGCAGGCAGAATATGGAATCAGACACTTAATGATTGCATGATCTCATGGGGGTTTAAGCGTCTAGCGAGTGAGTCCTGTATATACTACAGAAAGTCGCCGACAGGGACTGTCATCGCCGCCGTACACGTTGACGACTTCCTCTCTATCGCCAGCTCCAAAGATGAAAACGACCGTTTCAAGGCACAGTTGCGTCAAACATGGGTAATATCCGATCTCGGCACGCCGCAATACTTGGTAGGCGTCTCAGTCAAGTGGGACCGGGCAAAACGCACAGTCGCGCTGAGCCAATCGGCTTTCATCGACAGAGTCGTACAGCAATTCGGACAGAAGGACGCGCATCCATTGTCCTTACCCATGGATCCGGGATCCAAGCTCAGACGACCAAACCGTGATACTCAAACTTGAGAAGAGAAGGACGACATAAAAAGACTCCCATATAGATCACTCGTCGGATGCCTAATCTACATAGCAATAGCGACACGACCAGACATAGCATTCGCGGTCCAGCAACTCTCACAGTTCCTGGACAACTACGACAGATCCCACTGGAATGCCGGCATACGCCTCATACGCTACCTGAAAGGAACGAGAGACCTGAAACTGTGGCTCGGCGGCCCTTCTATCACGTTACGGGGTTTCACGGACGCGGATTGGGCGAGCTGTCTTGACACCAGGCGCAGCACGAGTGGATATGCTTGGTCATTGGGCTCAGGCGCGATATCCTGGTCGGTACGAAAGCAAAAGACAGTCGCCACCTCATCTTGCGAAGCCGAATACATGGCGGCGTACGAGTCCTCCCAAGAGTGCATCTGGTTGCGAATGCTCACTAAAGAACTCGGCTGGGACTTCACGAACAAACCGACAACTATGTTCTGCGACAACAAGGTGGCAATTCTACTCTCCGAAGATCCATCCGCGCACGCTCGAGTAAAACATTTCGATATCAAATATCATTTTATCCGCGAACGCGCGCAGATGGGCGACATCACAATAAAATACGTACACACGAAGGATAACGTCGCGGACATGTTCACCAAGCCACTCCTGAAACCCCTGTTCACACGACTCCGCCAAATACTAGGGATCTCCTAGACCACGATTCATGCGCGAGGAGGAGAAGTGCAACGGCTCGTGGCAAGGAGGAGTGTTGGGACGACGTCATAATGTGATAGTGTGACGTGGTAGTGCCCCGAGCCATTGTCAGGAGCGCAATGGCCACATACTGCTTTGTCTGCCAATGTACATATAACGAGACGCGTAGACACAAGTACCCTCAGTCGTGTTTACACATTACTGAGGGTACGCAATCATCTCACTCACATATTTATCTATACTCACAAGTATGTACCTAGACGCAACACTAATTGTGTATTACTCTAGGTACTTAATACAGTCGTGTTTACACATTACTGAGGACGCAACACTAATTGTGTATTACTCTAGGTGTAGACGACGGTCTACGTACTGCTGCTCTGTATCAGTTCTAACAAAGAGAAGGAAAGAGGATGCACAAAAGGAGAATCATTCACGACTTTTCTGTGATCACCGTTGCCGTCAGATAAGGGTCAGGAATAAGCATAATTGAAACATACTGGCCGCATCATCAGCGCGGAGGGGTCGTTTGTCTGAGAAGGCGGCTGATGAGTATAGCACAGCAAATCAATTGCTGGACAGGATAACGATGAACTGGAAGAAAAGGACTGACGGAGTAGACGT
>QLOM01005477.1:0-10147 GCA_003313785.1 Termitomyces sp. MG148
CTTGGCCGTCCGAAAGTACTCTAAGTTCTTGTGATCAGTCCACACCTCAAACTTATGCCTGGCACCTTCAAGGAAATGTTGCCACTCCTCAAATGACCAAATGATAGCCAACATCTCCTTGTTATGGATCTCATAATTGCGCTCCACGGCATTGAGACTCTTGGAGTAGAAAGCCACAGGATGCCACTTACCATCTTCTTTTGACTGCTGAGAGAGGACGGCTCCAGTAGCAAAATCTGAGCTATTGGCTTCTACCCAAAAGGGAGAGTCATCATCTGGGAATAGGAGAACAGGCTTTGAAGTGACTGCCTGTTTGAGGGCATCAAAGGCAGTCTGCTGTGCCACATCCCAGTGCCAAGGAGTGTCCTTAGTAGTGAAATCAAAGAGGGGCCGAGCATGGTGTGAGAAGTCCTGAATGAACCTCCGGTAGAAGTTGGTGAAGCCCAGGAAGGCCTGAACCTCCTTCTTGTTCTTGGGCTCTGGCCACTCTGCCACACCAGCCACTTTGACTGGGTCCATTTCAGCCATTCCATGAGAAATGATCAGTCCAAGGTATTCAACCTTGGTCTGCTCAAATTCACACTTCTCTGGCTTGAGATAGAGCTGGTGTTGGCAGAGATGCTCCAGCACAATGCGTGTAATCCGACGATGCTCCTCTAAAGTCTTGGTATAGATGAGGATATCATCAAGATATACACACACAACACCTTCCGCTATGAGGTCTCGGAAAATGTCGTTCATCATGGTCTGGAAGGTGGCCGGGCTATTAGTGAGGCCAAAGAACATCACCAGAGGTTCAAAGAGTCTGCGATTTGTTCGGAATGCTGCCTTCCACTCATTACCTTCTTTGATGCACACATTGTTGTAGCTCCAGCAGACATCCAACTTGGTGAAATAGCGTGCACCTCGGAGGTTGTTGACAAGTTCTGGAATGAGTGGTAAGGAGTAGCGATTCTTCACAGTCATTGCATTCAAAGCTCAATAGTCTTGAACCAGACATAGAGAACCATCCTGCTTCTTAATAAAGAAGACTGAAGAGGCCATTGGGGACTTTGAGAGATGGATGCAACCAGAATCTAAATTCTCCTGCAAGAAGGCATCAAGCTCATCCTGTTCTCGGGGGGAGAGAGGATAGACCTTGCAGCTGGAGGGCCCAGCATTGGGTGTGAGCTCAATAGCATGGTCCCACTGCTTGCGCTCTGGCAAGGAGTCAAATGATGCCTTGGAGAAAATGTCCTCAAAGTCGTGCAGGTGATAAGGAACTGCATCCTGGAATGACTTAGGAGCAGAGTTAGTGGCAAAAGCCTGAGCTAGCCGCTGGGAAGTAGTTTAGCTGGCTCTAATCTCTGCCACAGTTGGGGGAGGTTGTAAAGTAGTTGCATAAATCCTATCACCTGTTTCAATGGCCTCGTCTGGGGACTCTAAGTCAGGAGCACACACAAATTCACTCTCACATCCATCTTCCATCTGGGCTTCACTCACTACACCTTGAACGTCCTCATAAAGGGCCTCTCTATGAGGGAACGCCAAGGGAGGAGGATCTAGTAGGTTGAGGTCTGCAAAGGGGAGGTGTCCAACTCGGCAAGCACATATAGCAGCGCGCTCACGGACTAAGGCTCTGCGCTCCTCTCTACTCTCCTTGGCACATGTAGAACACCATCGGGGGCAGCGGCTCATATTCACTTTACCCTTGGCCCAGTCAATTTCAGGGTTGTAGTTACATAGCCAGGAGAATCCCAGTATCATGTCCTGCTTTCCTAGGCTAGTGACCGCAAAGACAGCACGCTCAGAATGAGTCTGGTAACAAAGGACTAAATCCACCACTGAGCGAATGAATCTAGCTTCATTGAGCATACCATCAATGTTATAGACTGGAATGGGACAAAAGAGAGGCCAAGTAGTGAGTTGGTGTTGTTCTACATAGCGAGTATCAAGGAAGAGTCCAGTGGCACCACTGTCCAGAAGAGCTACGATGCTCCGAGTCTGCTGAGTATCAGTTGTCTCAATCTCTACATTGAGATGCAGAGAGTTAGGAGAGGGAGTGGAGGCAACAATATAGCGGCGAGGGAGGCGTCGTTCTCAAGCGGGGACACGTGGGCGTCGGACAGAAGGAGGAGGAGGAGAGGTCTCAGCCGAGGCCTTAACCGAGGAGGTATTTTGTACGTCGGAGAGGGCGCTTACAGTTTCAACCAGAGAATCATTGACAGGGAGAGATATATTAGAAGATTCTACTAGTAGACATGCAAACTGATTAGTGCCAGGCGGCGGAGGTGTACAACTCATCCGTCGCCCTACTGAAAACCCTCCCCTGTAGAACCTAAAAACTCATCCAAAGGTTCTACTACAGCCTCCACAGAACCTACGGACTTATCCAACGGTTCTGCTTTGATCTGTGCATCTGGGGAAGGGTTTCCCTGGGCATCTCTGGCAGCCAGGAGCTGGAGAAGGAGCTCTTCCTGCTCTACAGCTGAGAGATAGTGCACCTCCAACCCCTGAGGGCAATATCAAGTGAAGTGACCAGGCTTTCCACAGCGACGACAGAGGAGAGGGAGAGAGGAGCATTGACGAGAGGCATCAACATCCATGGGAACTCCCAGAGAAAGAAGACGTGTGGCAGGTACCTGAGCTGGAGCTGGAGCACAAAATGGAAAGGAATGGGAGGTGGGAGGACGAGCAAG
This sequence comes from Termitomyces sp. MG148, assembly GCA_003313785.1. Lineage (NCBI taxonomy): Eukaryota > Fungi > Basidiomycota > Agaricomycetes > Agaricales > Lyophyllaceae > Termitomyces > Termitomyces sp. MG148. The sequence continues at coordinate 2,679 of QLOM01005477.1, forward strand.
TAAAGGCACATGCAAGGTGGGGCGAGAGGTAGTTCCTCGGTGTAGCTCACACCTTAACTCCATGAGCTGCCACTGGTCGTGTGCTACCTGATACCAAGACTTAATACGCACGTTGTCAGGTTGTCCTTTGGCCATGCTGTCAATCCAATCTATGAGAGAGGGGAGGAGGCCATCTCGGAAGGTGAGACAGAGCTGAAGACCGTCTGAATAGCTGGCCTGTTCAACCAGAGCTCAGAAGGAGTCAATGTACTCATCTAAGGTCCGCTTTCCCTGTCCATATCAATGGGAGTCTCGGAGAGTAAGGGCTGCCACCTTAGCAGGGTCCAAGGGAAAGAACTCAGTTCGAAACTCCTTCTCAAACTGATCTCAGCTTCCAAAGCTCTACTCCTCCAGGACGTTGAAAAACTCGTAGTGCGTATGTCGAAGCTCGTCCAGACTTCATGTAGGAAAGAACCCAGACAATCTTGAGAGCATCAGAAGGAAAGGCTTCCCCACTGAGCTGAAGGTAGGTGATACATGATTGCAGGAATTGCTCGCCCATGGCTTGGTCACCATTAAATGCATCTGGGAGCGCTGGATGAGGAATATTGGTGTGAACAGGGGAAGAGGCCCCAGAGCGAGGGACTGGAGGTGTGTCAGCCCTAACTGGAGGTGCCTGAGGAGGGGTAGGAGTGAGAGAGAGGCGCTCTAAGAGGGCCTGAAGGGACTGAGAGATAGTGTCTGTGGCCTGATGTAATCCAGCAAGTTCGGTAGTGTGGAGGGTGAGGGAAGCTTGGGTGGTCTGCACCTGAGTCTCCAGAGCGAGCAAGCGACCCCAGGCATCATCCTGAGGGGCAAAAGCGTCCAAGGGAGGTCCTGAGGGGGCTGGTTGGGTCATAGAAGCAACAGAGGGGCAGGGGGTAATCCAGTGGGGGAGTGACCTAAAGAGACAAAAGAGGGCTCAAGCAGGCTAAAGAGGGCTCCCAGACCGAAATGTAGAGACTTGTTCTGCTGTAAGGGCGACCTCTGGAGGCTATGGCTCAGTCACACAGCTGGCAAAGGGAAATCCAAAGTATATATAGGTAATACAACAATAACTACTCACTTGGCAGAGGGAAATCCAAAGAGAACAAGTCTAAGGATTTCCTATGCCAGGAGTGATGCTTCCAAGGCTCCAGAAGCGTGGGAAGTAACCATATAGTATGACAAAAGCCACAATAGAATTTATAATCTAAAAAAGGAAAATCTCCAAAAATAATCAAAAACAGAAATTGCCATTGCCAGAGGTCATGCACATGTCTCATGTGACTTGCTTAGTAATTTGGAGGCTAGCCTTGAGATGACTAAGCCTCTGGATGCTTACCAAGCCTCTGGAAGCGTGGGCTACACTTGTTTGAATGATAACTAAAGAACTAGAGTACCTCAAGGGCTGAGAATAGTACCAATAAATAGTGTTGAAGGAATAGAAGCAGTAAAGTAAAAGAGTAACAGCAGAAATAGGGAAATAAATAGAGGAAGAATGAAAGAATAAAGAGTGGAAGAAGGGAGAAATGAGGAGTCCCCTGACAGGACCTAAATAAACACAGATACTGTAAGTATCTAATCCTCAGTCTGTGTAACAATGACTGTGTTCTGTACCTAAGTAAACACAGATACCATAAGTTTCTAATTTAAGGTGCAGTCAGTATGTGTTATAATGTCTGTATAGAAAGATTTGGCTCACCCCTCAGTCTGTGTAACAATGACTGAGGGTGCCATTTGTATTATAATGTATATATGTATTCGAACCTGCTTTGTTTGTATAGGTGTGATTAGTATGATATGGTATAAGGGTCGTATCTTTGTATTGTGCACTTATGGCGTTGTGGCCATAGTGCCTGGATCTCAACACTTTGGATTTCTCTCTGCTAGTTGTATGATTAGCTGCAACCTTCAGAAGTTGCCTTTACAGCAGAACAAGTCTTTTAACTCTGGTCTGGAAGCTCTTTATAGCCATTAAAATTCTATCTGGCTTCTATTTGTTGCCTTTCTACTGGATTTAAATGCTTGTGCTTTCTATGTCTCAGCCCACTCCTCTTAAAGCTCTCTTGGATGCCATGGCCTCTAGCAAGAAAGCCCAGACATGCCTGCTTAACCTAAAAGTGCAAGTGCATCTCATCCAAGCCTTTTTTATTCAACTTACTACCAAACCTGTCCACTTTTGTCAAACTACCAAAACCATTTCTGATTTCCTCTGGACACTCCTAGACTGCTTTACTCTGGAAGCAAATGCTTTCCATTGCCTCAAGTGCACAAACCATGCTCTGGCATTGTGCACACCCCTGCTCTAGCACTGAAGGACTCCAATATCCTATGCCTAGTGATTTCCAATGTATATAATGGTGATTGCATGTTGGGAAAATCTTATTTCTAGTCCTGTGTCACCTACATCCAGCTCTGCAGAGACAACTTTGTCTCCAACAAGCTGAAAATCATGTGGGTCCTGCATGAAGTCTAGACAGGCATTCACCTATGTAATTCCAATGCTCTGGCGAAGTCAGTAGATTTGCAAACTAGAACAAATTTGCTCAGGAGTTCTAAGACAAGTTTTTTTCCCAGAACCCTGGCAGAACTATTGCTCTGGTCCTCCAAGACAGGGATCAGTACAGCCAAGTAAAGCAATCTCTGAACAAATATGTTGACTATTTTTGTGCACTAGTAGAACAGGCCAAATACTCTGACAGCCTACAGCTCTGCTTCATTTTTTTGCAAAAGGCTCTATTCAGTCTTCATGGAGCACATTAACAATCTTGTGGAGAGGCACCTAGACAACTGTTAAGGGACTTTCGTTTTTAGAACTTCTTTTTTCAGAACTCCAGAGTTCTTTGAAGATCTTCAAAGATCTCCAGGACGCTCCTGCACCTTCCAGGAAGTACTGCATAGTCATTTGCATGCCTCTGTCACCCACGCTGATGTGCTATGCTACAGCAGAGGAATCCTTGGACTTGTTCTCTTTGGACTTCCCTCTGCTAGGTGATTAGTTATTTTTTCTGTTGTATGTATTGTCTAATAAACTTCAGACTTCCCTCTGCCAGTTGTGTGCCTTAGCCACAACCTTCGGAAGTTGCCCTTACAACAAAAGCCAGACTGGATTCTGGTATTGAGTGGTCTAAGCATGACTTTTGTTAGACTGCAGTCCCTACTCCTGTCCTTTGACTTTTCACTGCCTTTCAGCAACTCCATTCAACTGTGCTTCCTGCTTTAACTTAGCTGGTGGCCCTCACACTACTTCTAGGCATTTCAATGGACATAGATGCCTCTCAGCAATGTGCAACTCTCCTTCTTGCTTGCTAACATTGGGGCACTCCAGAGCACTTTGCTTGCAATTGTCCTTAGAGCTTTGAGGTATGCTACTTTTCTATGAAGGAATAAGAAGAGCTTCTTCTGCAACTTCTGGCTGCCTACAATGCCGCCATGGTGCTCTCCCTGGATGTAACTGCCTCTGTGGGCCCAGAAGAGGAATTGGCTGCTATTGGTGAACTAAAAGAAGGGCCAAAAGAGGATTTTTAAAGATGCAATGGGTAAAAAATACACCCTCATTGTCTGGTGCAAATCAGTTCGCTTGCCTATTTGTAGATGAGTCTAATACATCCCTTGTTGACAGTTCTGCATCTGCTACTGTAAATGCTCCCTCAGACATACCCAACAATCCTCTTACTTCTCCTCCAACCATACCACAACTGTGCATCCCTGCTTGAGAGTGCTGTCTTTTCTGCTGCTATGTAGTCATGCCCACCCCTTTGCCCAACTCACTCTGGCTGAATAAGAAAATCAAGACAACTGACATGCAACAAACCCAAAATGTAGTAGCTATAAGAGCAAACATTGCAGCTAATCACACAACTAGCAGAGAGAAATTTGAAGGTTTATTAGAGGCAGCATAATACAATAGAAAAGTAATTAATCACCTGGCAAAGGAAAAACCAAAGAGAACAAGTCTAAGGATTCCTCTGCCATGGTGTAGCACATCAGCATGAGAGTGGAGGCATGAAAACAACTATACAGTACCTCCCAAAGGGCGTGGTTCAGACAACTCTGGTTATACAGCGACTAGAGTTATCACTTGAAAAGAAAGTTACTAGAAAAAAAAGGGTCACTAGAAAGAGAGATTCCCTGACTGTCAGGAGACAGGTCCTCAGACCATCCACTCTAGCCTTGCTTAGTCTGTGTTGACGTTGGCACCTACATCTAGCTACTATCTGGACTGCTCTGGCCCTATCCTGCTCCATCCCTGTCTTGGCATTGACACCTGGCAGGTCAGCAGGTCTTTGGACCCACTCTACTTGCCAGCAGGCCTTTATGCCATTGGCTAGCTTACTCATGCTGACTGTTGCTTACTCATTAGTGCTTAGTACATACTGGTCCTATTAATCAATACACCATAGTCATAGTGTATCCAATGTAGTATATAAGTAGGACTGGTGGATGGAACATCCCAAGTCCTAGCAATAGCATTGCTTCTGAGTCTACACATTAGCATTACTGTGAGCTCCTCAGTGACGACCTTGCCTTCTGCTCTCGCCCTCCTGCTCCACCCCTTGTCGATAGTCTGCCTTCTTGCCTGCCAGTTGCTTGTCACTGTGCTCGCTTGACACTTGCTCCACTTGGTAGTTGGCTTGAGTAGTTAATGCATCTGTAGAGCATCTCCTTACACTGACATCACTCCTTTAAGGCACAGCGCCTTGACATGCAGAATAAAAAAAGCTTGCAGATGATTCAGTCAGCTGAAGAGAGGGGGTATATGCTCTAGATAGCATGGAGGGTACTGGAGTGTTCACAGTGGAACTTTAGAACAAAGGCAGGGGCATTGATGTTTTTGATATCATAGCACTTCTACTTCACTTTGAACCATAGCATGCAATGGAACAGATAACTGTCCAGGATTTGCTCAACTTTGTACTTTATCCTGGTGTTTGCAAGGACTGGTGGTGAAGATGGCAGGGCTCAACAGCTGGAAATGGAGTTGTCCAGAGTAGGTGTCAGCTTGACTGCATTGAAAATGGGGTGGAGCTTACACATCTCAATCAGCAGCCAGAGTCAGTAAGCCAGTAGCTCTACTTGGCATTTGACTACGTATGGCCTGAGTTGATGATAAGAGAGCTTCTTTGAGAGTTGGGTGGTAGAAATATCTGAAGCATTTGGATAGATGTGGTCCCTGGCTTTATACTTAGGGGCAGGGGCATGTCCATGGTTGTAATACCAGGTTATGTTGTTGGCCTTGGCTAACACCATCTTTGCCTCTTTCTGCACCTTCCACAAACTCATTGATGGACTTATTCCCCAATCATTGTATACATGATTCAAAACCCATCCAGGAGTGTTGGCTGGTATCAAGGAAAAATAGCAACACCTAGATCAAGGAGTAAACATAGTTGTTGTACTGGAACCCAGCCTCAGGGAGGAGCTTGTTTCAGTTGTCCTGCTGCTTGTTGAAGAAGAGCCAGAGGTACTGTTCCAACTCTTGGTTCACTTGTTTGGTCTTGCCACTAGACTGTGGGTGGTACATGGTGGAGGTGTGAAGCTTCACCTAGAGGAAATGGTAGAACTTTTAGATAAACTCCGCTACAAACTGCAGGCCCTGGTCCAAAATGTAGGCATTAGAGAAAACATGAATTTTCCAGATGTTTTCAGTAAAGGTTGGCCATGCCTATAGCAGAGCAGGTGGTATGTATTGGGATAAAATGGGTTTGCTTACCATAGAAGTCTACTACTACCATGACCATGTCATATCCATGAGTGTCCAGAAATTCCATAATGAAGTCTACAGAGGCTATGTTCTAGCGTTTAGCAGGTGTCAGGAGGGAGTGCAGTTGCCCTGCAAGCAAATGATGCTAGGGCTTTGTCTAGAAGTAAAAGTTGCAGGTACTAGTGTAGGACCCAATGTAGCGGAACATTTGTGGCCACCAGTAGTTCCAAGAGACCAGTTTCAACATCTTCCAGTGGCCAAGGTGCTCTGCAATCTGGGACTTGTGGTGCTGTTTAATAATGTAGCATCAGAGATCTGAATTGTTTGGAATGTAAATGTGGTCATAGAAGGTAAGAAGTCTATTCTGGAGTCTCTATTCATCAATGCATATAAACTTAGTGGCAGAGAGGCACCTCGTATGCAGAGCTAGAGTGGCTTGCATAATGGAATCTTTGTGTAAAGCCTTTGTATAAGCCCTCCTGATTTCTGCAGTAGATGTTCTGGACTATATTTTCCCATGCTCCGACCCAGTTTGTAGTGCAGCAAAAAGTCAAAGTTGGCAAAATACAGGAACCACTGGGCCTGGTAGCAATTGAGCTTTTTGGCTGTCTGAAAGTACTCCAGATTCTTGTAGTCTGTCCAGACTTTGAACTTATGCTGGGCTCTTTAGGAAGTGGCACTACTCCTCCAGAGATTGGATGATAGCTAACATCTCCTTGTTGTGGATTTCGTAGTTTTATTACATGGTGTTGAGACTCTTGGAGTAGAAGGCAATGGGGTACTAATTACCATTCTTCCAGGACTGTTGCAATAGGACAGCACTGATAGCAAAGTTAGAGCTGTTGGCCTCTACATGGAAGAGCCAATCATTGTTGGAGAAGAAGAGTATAGGCTTAGAGGTGATGGTGGACTTCAGAGCATGGAATGCTTGCTGCTCCATGTCTCCCCAAGCCCATGTTATGTCTTTTCTAGTGAGGTCAAAGAGCGGTGATAGGGGCTCAGTAGTGCTAAAGGTAGAATGGCCTCAAAAACAGCAAAACAGGAGCTCTAGTATTGAGAGTGGTAGTGGTAGCAAGCTGAACTCCACAGCGCAACTGTCAGGGGACCGGTCTCTGGACCATGTCCAACTCTACTCCAAGCTTAGTCTGACGATATGCCTATTCCTAGCAGATCCAACCGGCTGCTCGGCCTACTCTTTCCTCTTCCATCTCTTAGTAGTCAGCCTTGATGAGTCATATGCATGGACCTTACTCAGCATTGATTATTGTTAGTCATACTCTTTTACATACCGGGGCCTGATTAGTAAACAGTATTAGTAATAGCACAGCCACCAATGTAGTATATATAGGCAGCCTGTGGATAGAATATCCCCAGGCTGAACAATAGCAGTGTTCTTCTGGCCTACACACCGAACCTACTGTAAGCTCTCTAGCAACGTCCGACCGCTAGCCTTGCCAGTCCCTTGCTTGACTCCTGCCTGCCTCTACGCTTGCTTGACTCCCGCTTGTCACCAGTGCTCGCTGGCTCTGTGGAAGGAGTTCTGCAGACGTTAAGCGCTCCCCTTACAGCAACAGACTAGAAGAGCAGGCAAGGCATATGATGTCCCAAACCAACAGATCAAGAAGGTAGTTGTAAGGGCGACCTCCGGAGGTTGCGGCTAAGTCACACAACTGGCAGAGGGAAATCCGAAGTGTATTAGAGACAGTACATATTACAGGAGAGTAACTAATCACCTGGCAGAGGGAAATCCGAAGAGAACAAGTCT